>PVIW01005058.1:56376-115461 GCA_004026585.1 Noctilio leporinus
TTTTTTTTTTTTTTTTTTTTTTTTTTTTTTTTTTTTTTTTTTTTTTTTTTTTTTTTTTTTTTTTTTTTTTTTTTTTTTTTTTTTTTTTTTTTTTTTTTTTTTTTTTTTTTTTTTTTTTTTTTTTTTTTTTTTTTTTTTTTTTTTTTTTTTTTTTTTTTTTTTTTTTTTTTTTTTTTTTTTTTTTTTTTTTTTTAATTTTATTGTTGTTGTATTACATCCATTCCCTTTTTTGCTTCCCTCTGTTCCCCTCCCCACCCACCCATTCCCCCCAAAGTGTGTTTGTTTTTAAGTATTAGGTAGGTCTGCTATCATTTCTTCTCTTCATAGGTGGCATTATGTGGTAGGTGTCCTGTGAGTGGCAGTAGCAGTCTTTATTGCCTGATTGGATGCTCCAAGAATGTCCCTTGCATGGGTTATGTGAGGTCTTCTTTGTAATTGAGTCTTGACTGTATTAGCCCATTTGTGCATGAGGGTCGAACCTCAGGCTGGCTTATCATGAAAATCAGCCTTGACCACAGTGTATGAGCTGCTTTGTGGGTTCTGACTACATGGTTCATGTTAGCAGGGTCAGTGCCTGCTGAGATCCCCCTTTGGGTACACCATGTGTGAAGCTAATTGCACCCTGCTCTGTAGCTGTTTGAAGGTGGCCACTAGGTGTGTTGGTTCTGCGGTCTCTTGGGAGGGACTCAGGCACAGCCCAATGTCTAATGCTGCCTATTACTGATCCTGCACCACTTGTTTGGAGCTACAAAGTGATCCACCAATTGTGGCTGCATCTGCTGGGCTAGGGTGAACATGGGAAAGCCCCAGCAACACACTAAGGCTGGCTTTCACCAGCACTGGGACCAGGGGCGCGTCAGTTAAAGCCCAAAGTACCACAAAACCCACCTCTACCTACATCTGTCTGCTTGTTGCCTATTAGTCTCAGCCACTGGAAGAGCCTCTGGTGGTACTCAAGGGCATGACATAGGTTCTCTGTGAGTCACCTGGTAGGGGCAATTGGATTTTACTAAACTGATACAGGTTCAAAATTCATGCCAATGCTGGGTTGGGTCTCAGAGAGTCATCAGGGTGAGGCTAGAGTATTTATCAGCCCCTAACAGGCCAATATTTGGCCATGTGAAGGGAGGGCACTGCACAGCTCAGGTGTGTGATGGACAAATGACCCCCAGTCCTAGAGCCACACAACTCAAGCTGTCCCAAATCCTTTGAGAAGCCCAATCTGAGCAGGGAGCCCAGAGAGTGGGGCTGGAACAGAAAGGTACCAATCAGGTTCAGGGGAAAGTGGGTGGGAATGGCCCTCATCCCAGAACAACACGACCCAGTCAGTTACACCCCTGAGTCTGCCTAGAACTCTACTCTCAGCACAGGCAGCTGAGTCCTTAGCAGGGTACAAGCTCTGCAGTGTGGATGGCAGGGAGTCTAGAGGCTTGGGCTATTGCTTACCCCCAGGTTGATGTTATACAGAAGGGAGAGCTCTTCCCAAGAAAGATGGCATCTGGGGGTTGGGAGAGGGGCTCAGCACAGGGATCCTGGCAGCTCTTTCCCCAGAGCCACAAACCCCAGTTTGTCCTCATACAACTCTAGCCTACTCCACCCTTTCTTCACCAGAGTCCAGGGTAAGTAGCTGCAAACTAGATTTTGTTTGTTGGTTCTTTAACAGGGTGCTGGTACCTCTAGAAAACTTCCCCAGCCCTTCCTGGCAGGCAACATCCCCAGCAATTTTCACAACCAGATGTTGTGTGGGCACCTCTTTGCATCTTTGGTGCTCTGGGTTGGGGATCCAAGCTTGGATCCCCATTTTTCTCAGGAGGAATCTTATAGTTGGCATACACCTCCAGAATCTCAGCCATCACCCATGGGAGATGGGCCAGCACTTTTTGCATATCCTTAAGTCTCTGTGTGGCTTCTTATGTACACCTGTGGTTATAAAATGTTCTTCAGATAGTTTTCAGTTGGTTATTCAGGTTGATTGCTCTATATTTTAGTTCTAATTCCAATTTGGTCCTGGAAGGAAATGAGTGTAGCTTCCACTGTCTTCACTGCCATCTCTTATTTCTTCAAGGAAATATTTATGCTACAAGGGTCTTAGAATGGGGAACACCGCATAGCAGGTGTGTGGCTGCTGGAAGTACTATAGGCATAGGGAGGCAGTAAGTACACTGCCCATAAGGTCCACAGAAGCCCCCTTTATTAATCCAAGAAATGAAGCTAGCTTAGCACACTTGCTGGGCACACTGTATTTCTTTGAACATTTAGGAAATTTCTATTGCTTTTTATCCTCTGAGACATCATTATTTTTCTTCAGACATAAGCTGGGATGTGTGCAAATCTAAACAAATAAGCACTTAAATTCCAAATGAACAATGAATAATATTTATAATTTGTAATAGAAAACAGACACATATAAATGACATCCTGAAAATATCAGGAAAACAAAAATTTTAAAGTATTTTAAATACAAAATGCCCTTTCACCATTTGCTACCCATCTCCCTTTCTCCACATCCTGTCACTAGCAGAGTAAGAAACCTGCCTTCTCAGGCTGACAGAGTAGTCTATTTCTAAATTTCCAGAATTTTAGGTCAATTGTAATTAAACTTGACAAAGCAGTTTAATGGAAAGGGAAAGGAAAAACATTGTTTGAAAAATAAAACCATTTTTTAGTGTGACCTAGACAGAGAAGTGGGTTAAATCTGAATTTTAAACATATTTTTCAGATTGTGCCTTGGCATGCAGCATTTTATTTATTTATCAAATTTAATTTTGTTGTTGTATTACAACCATCCCTTTTTTCCTCCCCTCTGTCCCCTTCCCCACCCACCCTAGCATTTTAGAGAGAACTAACCACATGTAAGCTATTTAAGAGATTACATTTTAGTTAGAATTTAAAAAATTACCCAGAAACTAAAAATCCTCTTGCTGTGTTTTAATATGGAAAGAACCCTAATTCAGATCTGGATTTGGGTCCGGGAGCTTGATCAGGAAAGGCTGTTAAACTGCTTTTAGGATGTGGTGTCCTTTAGAAAGAAAGCTGCCTATTTTTCTTTTCTCTAGGGAACTGCTGTTTAGAACAGGCACAAAGCTGGGAACGTAATCACTGGCGAAAAATATTCACCCTTATGTTCTATCTGTCAAACTGACCTGCAGGTTACAACCTGAAGGTTTATGGATCTGGGAGGCCTTGTTTCTTCATATTCATGTTTTCTGGACTTTGGCTGAAGCTACAGTCCTGACTTCTGAACAAGGAGTGGGTGTGGATTTCCAGCAGAACTAGCCAGTGGGAAGGAAGAAATATTCATTAAGAGGGTCTCATGCAAGCAGTGCTGGGCTAAGCATGCTCAGTGTAAATTCTCCTGTAGCTTGTCAAGCTATGTTTGAACTCGTTCCAGAATACTGGAAAATACTGGATTTACTTCTTTTTTTTTTTTCCCCATCCAGAAGAATGCTTGATTAGACTGCATTTTGCCCTTCTTTTCTCTCTTTCTTTCTTTTATTATTTCTTTCTTTCTGCCACAAGATTGGAAACAATATTCTTCTCTGATCAGTTCAGTAATACATTGTCCTTCCGTGTCTGCACGAGCATTTCAGTGGAGAAGAAAAGAAACTTTGCTACCTGGGAACTGAAGTCAGTGAATGCTAATAAAGTCTTAAGGACTTATGGAGCCAGGAGTTAACTTTTCTCAACTATTAAGGTAATCTACAGCAAATTTAATTGCCTTTTCAAAATGTGGGTGCACACCATTTTTTCCCCACAAAGTATTTTTTTATATGTTGTTGTAATTTTTCAAACACAGGGAATATATATCTTGGGTTTAATTTGCATTTGAAAGAACCTCTTTTTGTATGAGAGTTACTCTCTCTCTACCACAAATTATGTGTGTTTTTCAAACAAATATTGTGGTGAGCTGATGTAGCCATCATGGTCTGAATGTGAATATGTTCTATGTTATATTAATTCTTGAAGTGGGTTGTGTTGGTGAAAGTTACTGCTTTTGTTGCTGCCAAAGATAAAAGGCAGTTGGTTTTTGTTGCTATTGTTTTTGGAAATTTTGTGGGCTTTCAGACTGCATTGTGAGCCTGTCCTAGAGAGAAAAGCCATCTCATTCTATGTTTTACATGCATTTTCCACAATGTTTAACTTTAATTCTAAGAAAGGGGTATAGATTGTCTTTAAGAACATGTGCAAAAGTGGAGTTTTTTTTTTTTTTTTAAAACATAGTATTGGAAAGAAACAGCATTTAGAAAGGCTTAAAGAAGTTTTGTAATGAAGAAACTAAATCAAGATTCTTTGGTGACAATGAGCAATGAATGCAAAAATTGCATTCTACATACTCACTGGTTTAGTTTAATTAATATTTTACTATTTAACTTTAAAAAGTGGTTCAGACTTTAATGTGCTGTCATACAATATCAGTTGATAACACAGAAAACTCAAATTAGAGAGAATTAAGGTCTCAGATAAAGCAAGCTAGCAAAGGTATCCCCTTTAGAATATCTGAGGACTGAGGTTAAGAAACCACATGATTTCATGTGAGAACAGTGTTTCCTGAGCTTAAGCATTTTAATTTTATTTAAGAATTTTAAGAGTAAAAGGGATTGATCTTAAAAACAAAAAGCATGCAAAGGTTATTGACCAGTCAAGGATTAAATATCTTCTGGAATACAAAGCATCACCTATCATCAGTGTGTAAATCAGACTTTCCAGCTATTCAGGGGTGTAAATGCAAACACCATTGTTTTGTACAGAATCAAATGCAGCAGCACCCCAGTCCTTCATTCTCCATCTTCCTGTCCCAGAAGGGGGTGACAGTGGTGGGCCAGGGTGTGGAATAGGACTTGGCTGATGAGCTAGCTGACTTTGTTCTTTTCACGTCTGTATGTCTGTTTCTATGGGCAGCTGAGACAGTGAGCAAAGTGGGAGAGGACCACAGGGGAGATGAAGAATAGGCCAGATTCTGCCAGGCTGTAATCTGCTCCCCACCCTGTGATTTAGACATAAGTGGAGGATCTAAATGAATGCATCCAAATCCACTTCCTTCTGCTGCCAACGCTTTGATTTAGTACCAATTGATGCAATTCTGCACCTACCTCTGTTTTTCATAAGTAAAAACTGATGCTCCGGTGGTGGTTTATTTGATATAGATCGACCCCCAAGGAGCTAGTCAAAGTAATGCAGTCTTGTTTTGGTTTTTCCTTCCTTCCCAAACATGTGGCAGAGATTTTGATCAGTTTAATTGAAACAAGAAATTCTTCTGGAATGGGAGATTCCAGTTCTCCAAGAAATTGTGTGTGTGTGTGTGTGTGTGTGCGCGTGTAAGCACACACTCCATTTGTAGTCGGGACTCTGGGATGGCTGAGGGCATTTGTCTAAAGTCATGGACCCTTTCACTGTCTTGGCTCTGTCTGTGCTGAACAAGAGGATGCAGCCATTCTGAAGCATCCTGTAACTCTTTTCTTGGACTTTTCTTTCCTATCATTGTACCCATCCCTAACCTTGTTTCCCCTTTATGACCTATGTCTTGAAGAATAGCACTGAAACTTTTTGAGGCACACAAAAAACCCCAAGTGTATGCCAAAAGGTAGAACACAAAGACAGGCCTCTTCATGGTCACATCTGGATAAAATTTAGATTGTGGCAAGGAAAGGCAGAAGAAAAAAATCTGGCATCACATTTTAAAAATACACACAATTGAATTCCTAGAGGTTACTTGTTTTAAAAATCCTTGCCAGAAGATATATTCATTGATTTTAGAGAGAGGGGGGAAGAGAGAAAGAGAAAAAAGAGAAACATCAATCCATTGCCTCTCATACGAGTCCCAACTAGGGATCAAACCCAAAACCAAGTATTAAGGATATGTACTCTGAATGGGAATCCAACTTACAACCTTTTGGTGCAAGGATCTATACTCCAACCAAATGAGCCACCTGGCAGGGCTCCTAGAGGTTTTCTTGTCCCAACTTTCCTGAGCATTTTTGTGTCCCCCAAATACAATTCCCTGGGCTTGGAGAAGATAAATATCATACCTCCAATTTGTGGTGAAGTCCAGTGTTTGTTTGAAGTAGTGGCTGAGTTAGTATTAGCTCATAGTGCTCTCAAGCTCCAGTCTAGGATTCTGCCTTCACCGTAACAGGAATAAACTGGTGTCAATTTCTGTATCTTGGACTCAGTTCCTCTTTGATATTCACTTTGATATATTGGACAATAGCAATTACTTTATGCAAAAAATCATTAAACTAAATCTGTTACCATATATATTTTTAATTTGAGAAGTACATGCAATCTTTCAGGAAAATTTTCACATCTTTCCTTTTATTTTATCTTTAATACTAAGTATTAAAATAGATTGGATCGGTGTTGATATTTTTATTTGACAAATGATGAAACTGAAAGATTAAGATTGAATGACTTTCTGTCTAAGGTCATACTGGGTCGAAGTTCAGCTTGACCAACTCAGGATTTGGAATTCTAGACCATGTTGAGTCTATGTGGGGACCTCTAGGTCACTGAGGCAGAGAGAATATATAAAGAGGAGTTCCATGATGCATGAAGGCAAAAAGTGTGGCAGTGCCAGGGACTTTAAGTATTCCTAGCCTTGTTACAAAAAAGAAAAGCCAGATTGGGAAAGTTATGCACTTGATACCCACAGTCAGACTTACAGAGTTCAGGAGCTGGCTTTGAATCCTTTCTGTGGTACCCTAAAATGTGTACCATACATATTTAGTGTAGTTACAAAACACATGAACTTTTCTGGGTTTCTCTGCATCTCTATCTCCTTACATGTAGAGTGGGGCTACCTATCGTAGGGTTGCTATGAGGGCTAGATGAGATAATGCAATAAAACACTTAGCATGTATTCTCACAGAGTAAATCCTACAGTGTTTTGACAAGTGCATGTTCTTGCTGTTTGTGTTCTATATCACCTTAGGTAAGTGCCATCTATTCTTACCATGAATTCCAAAATTCTCTTAGCTTAACTCCTAGATCTTTAGGTGGCTGTGTTGATGAGTTAACATCATCAGGTGAGTAGCACTTAAGGTATATTTATTGGCAATGCAGACTGTGCTGAATAATACAAGGAGCAAGTTAAGGCAAATTCAGTGGCCTTCAAGATTTGAGACCTGGGAGGAGCTGGGGGGCAGTTATGCAGGAAGAAATGTGTGAGATAAGCAGTACTGCTGAATCACATCTAGTTATCTAGTGGATTTCCAATGCTATGGGCCAGGCCTGTTAGATATGAGATATCTCTCTGAAGAAAAGAATGAGTCTGAGATTATTCTAGGCTCATTCATCTGTTGGGCATTAAAAAACAAGCATGGCCCTGGCTGGTGGCACAGTGGATAAGGTGCCAGCCTGTGAACTCAAAGGTTGCTGGTTCAATTCCCCAGCCAAGGCATATAACCAGGTTGCAAGCCAGGTCTCCAACCAGGTCTGTAGCTGGAGGCAAATGAAAGACAACCATACATTGCTGTTTCTCTTCCTCTCTGCCTCTTTCCCTTCCCCTTTCTTTAAGAATGATAATAAATAAAATCTTAAAAACAAAAAACAAAACAAAACAAAACAAAACAAAAAAAAAACAAGCAAAGGCACATGTGCAGACGAGCTATAGAAATGTCAAAACTTTTTAATTTTTAGGTGTTCCAACCAACACTGACTAAGCTATTGAAGTTGATGGAGTATTTGAGCTCTAAAGACATCTTTAGAGAAAGAGCTTAAGAGCCCACTTTGGACCAAAATCACTGACTTATAACTGAGTATTCTTTGTGCAGGGAACTATGTCAGTACATAGTCACAGGGCTACAACCAAATGAAGGGTAGGGTTGTTTCCCTCAGTCTAACTAAATAAATGGGACATATAAAGACACCCAAAACTTATGTACAGGTTGATAAAACAAGTGCAGTGATGCAAAAGTGTGAAGTGGACTTCAGGGACAGTAGATGATGAGTAAAGTTTTTAAATGTTACTTTAAATATTTTAAAGTTTAGTGTCCTCCTTCAGATGCCTAATCACAACTTTCAACCCTGATCCATTCTAGGAAGAAGGTCACTGTGTGGGGAGGGGTGTAGGTAGATGTTGTTTCACTGAGCATCTATTATGTACCCAACACTAAATTTTATATTTTACCAACATTAGCTTTGTCAAAGTTCACCTTATTCCTAGAAAGTTAAAAGAGGAGGAAATCTGTTCTGAAAAAAGAAGAGTATATGGTCACTGAGATTAAGAAGTTCACATGATCAAGCAACAGAGAATATGATGCCATGTGAGTAGGAAATCCTACAAGAAGCATGTTCAGTGGAAAAAGACAACCACAGTCCGATGGACTCTTGGCTATCAAGTAGTGTTTCTGCAAGTTCCCTAAATGGGGGCTACCAAAGTACTGATGTCTTGCTTAATTTCACATCTATCTGTATAAATTGTCCAGAGTTGAGCACATCTGGTCTCCTGAAGAGTTAGTGATTAATTAGCTAATTAGTAATTAGTGTACATCTCCTGCTTTGGGGGAACCATTTCATTTGAACAACAAATGCAAATCCCACTCCCCAAATAGGTCCTTAAAAGATATGCAGCTTCAGAGTGAAGACCTCAGTGATTCTTATGTAGTATCATGTAGTTGTGACAATATGGATAGACCTTGAGAATATTACAACTTAAATAAGTCAGCCAGAAAAAGCTAAGAACCATATGATTTCACCCATATGTGGGATATAAAACTGAAACTAATGGACACAGACAGGAATGTGGTGATTGTCAGAGGTATGGGGGTTGCAGGGTGGGGGTTGGAGAGAGTCTAATATGTGGTGGTAGAAGATGGTTTGACTTTAGGTCAAACATGGTGCAATATACAGATCTAGCACAATAGAAATGTACACTTGAAACCTATATAATCCTATTAACCAATGCCACCCCAATACATTTAATAAAAATTATTTTAGCCCTGGCTGGTAGCACAGTGGATAAGCCACCGGCCTGCGAACCCAAAGGTCGCAGGTTCGATTCCCCAGCCAGGGCACATAACAAGGTTGCAAACCAGGTCCTCAGCCAGGTCTGTGGCTGGAGGCGGGTGAAAAAGCAACCATACATTGATGTCTCTCTCCTTCTCTGCCTCTCTCCCTTCCCCTCTTTCTGAAAATGGTGAAATAAAAATCTGTAAAAAATAAAAAACTTTAAAAAAATTATTTTACAAACCAAAGAAACATACATACAATTTGGAATGAAATGGCTGGAATTTGGGTCCTAACCCTGGAATTTTTCTAGCTATGTGACTTTGAATAAATTCTTTTACTTCACTGTGTTTTAATGTTTACATATGAAAATTGGAACATCCCTGGAATTTCCTTACGTAGGATGATCAAATATGAAAGTGACTTTTAAAATTTTTGTCTGCTATGCAACTGTCTGCTTTACTCTTTCCCCCTGGCTGTTATCTCAGAGTCTTAGGGCTTTCACATTTTCTGGTGTGAAACGGCTTTCTACTTTACTTACTCAGCTGGAAGGAGGCATGGTTAAGTGGGCTGGGAGAAATGCTTTCCAGGAGAGCACTGCAAAGCCTTTGATTGCCCAGATTAATTCTACATTTCCTGAATTAGTGAAAGGTTGGAAAAGACAGAAACTAGACAAAGATTATAACCAGAGCAGAGCTTGGTTGACCCTAAGAAATTTCTTCATGCAGTGAGAAATGAACCAATAAGGGTAATAAATAAATTGTTAACATGCATATATTCCCCCCATACTCTCTGAGAAGATGGAAGAAGCAGCACAACCATTAGGATAGCTTTTTTTTTTTTTTTTTTTTTTTGATTGCAATGTCCTCCATTTTATTAAATTACAAAACTGTTGTCAATACACACACTTTTGGAAATAAAATTTATCTTTTTTTCCCCCAAGTGTCAGCTTTTGTGGAGCACAAATATTTATATGCCAATTTCTTGGTTGTCTAGCTATTTAGCACTGGTAGCCAAACTACCAAGAATAACTATTATATAGTCAGAATGTATGGAAAATATTACAAAGACCTATGCCTCAAAAAGATGACACAGTGCAGAGAAAACCATAGCTATTAAACTGGTATAAAATTTAGTCAAAACATTTTAGTCCATTACAACTTTGCATAAAGCTTCGAAGGAAGGAAATTTAAGACACTTCTCATCAAAGGCACTTAGAATTGTAATAAAATAGTTCTTTGAATTTAGTTGCAGTCCAACAGTATTTTTATTTTTTTTTCTCACAGTCTGTCTCACACTGAAGCAGTCCTTGAGTACAACTATGAATGAAAAATAGTTATCACTTTTTAATACACATGTTAAAAATAGGCAAACAGAATCAGTACAGATTTCAGTCCATCGAAGCAGGCAACGCTAGGATAGCTTTTTTTTAAAAAAGAAAAGAAAGTAGGTGTTGGTGAGAATGTGGAGAAATTAGAATGCTGTGCACTGACTCGGTGTAAAGTGGTAGAGCTGCTATGGAAATAGCATGACAATTCTTTGAAAAGTTAAACATAGAATTATGTATGATCCACAAATCCCACTCTGGGTATACACCCAAAATAATTGAAAACATAGTCTCAAACAGATATTTGTATACCCAACTTCATAGCAGCCTTATTCACAATACCTTAAAGGTAGAAGTAACCCACATGTTTATCGCAGGTGCATACATACAGCGAAATATTATTCGGTCTTGAAAAAGAAGGAAATTCCGACACATGCTACAACATGGCTAGAACTCAAGGACATTGGGCTTAGTAAATATGCCAGTCACAAAAAGATAAATACTGTACGATTCTACCTCTCAGGTACCTAGATTAGTCAAATTTATAGACACAACATGGTGGTTGCTAGGGGTTGGAGAAAGGGGAAAGTGGAGCTTTATTGTTCCATGGGTGCAGTTTCATTTTGGGAAGTTGAAAAAGTTCTGGAGAAGAATGGTGATAATGGTTGTGCAATAATGTGAATGTAATTTATTTATCTTATCCCAAAGACATGCTTATTGATTTTAGAAAGAGAGAAAGGAAAAGAAAAGAGAGAAGGAGAAACATAGATGCAAGAGAGAAACACTGATTGGTTGCCTCTCCTACCTGCCCCAACCGGGGACTGAACCTGAGCCTAGGAATATGCCCTGACCAGGACTTAAACCTGTGACTTTTCAGTTTAGGGAATGACCCTTTAACCAACTGAGCTACATTGATCAGGGCAATGTAAATGCACTTAATGATAATGAACTGTATAAATATAAAATATTTCAGATGGTAAACTAAATGATATGTATATTTTACCATAATTGAAAAACATTTTAATTGAGAATATTTTTAAAAGTATCTAAGGTAATTTATAAGGGATTACTCACGAGAAGTGTTTGTTTCATTAATAAAATTCTACTGTGTATGAGGATGATTAGGCTCAAACTGAGAAGGAAAAGAGAATAAAATCCAATAAATGCAGTTTTTGAAAGAAAAGAAAATATATGGGAGTAAAATAGGTTTTGGTATGGAGCAATGGAAATTCCAAAACTACTACATATGGAATTTACCAGTAGGGTAAGTATGCTGCATTGGTGGATTATTTAGTTAGTCAATAATTTGTGGAGATACAAAAAGCTTTCCTGAGAGACTTTATTTTTTAATCCTCACCCAAGGATATTAGTCAGTGATTTTAGAGTGAGAGGAAGGGATAGAGAGAAACATTGATATGAATTGGCATGAGAGAGAAGCATGAACTGTTTGCCTCCCATACATGCCTGGACTGGGTACCTTATTTGCCTGCACCATGGATCATAAGCACCCAAATGGTACCAAACCTGCAAACTAAGTGTTAGCCCTGACTGGAATCAAACCCATAACCCTTGGGTTATAGGACGATGCTCCAACTGAGCCACACTGGCCAGGGCCCTGAGTGAGTTCTTTTTTAAAGACCTTGAATTTGCAATTGGATTAAATTTTTATCATGGACTACCTTTGTGAAAGACCTTTAGTGGGAAAAAATGTAGAGCTAAAGAGAAATGAAAAGCTACTCATAATCAGGCAGAGGGAGGGGAGGAAAAGCAACGAGCATCTACGGAGCGCCAATTTGTACCAGACGTTTATGTGCAGTGTTCATTTAATCCTCCCCATTGGTCTCCAAGGTAGATTCCATATTGTTTTATAAATGGGGTTTTCCCAAGACCCTTTTTCTACCTAGGTGGTGGAACCAGGTCTTTAGAGCCTAAGGTGCACTGTTTCATCACACTGCAGCTTTAGGAATATATTTTTTCAGTAAACTACCCAGATGATCGCTTCCTGGCTATGACTGTCACCAGTCACAGAGGGGAAGTTTTCCTGGAGCAGGTGTTTCTCACACATATTTCAGCCCTCTGGGCACTTCCTGGGAGCCCAGCACCAGCATCCATCATCTGGACATTTTTTTTTTTTTTTAGATTTTATTTATTATTTTTAAAGAGAGAGGAAGGGAGAGAGGCAGAGAGGGTGAGAAGCATCCATGTGTGGTTGCCTTTCACCTGCCTCCCCCTAAGGACCTGGCTGGAGACCTGGCTTACAACCTGGTTATATATACCCTGGCTGGGAATCGAACCAGAGACCTTCAGGTTAGCAGGCTGGCACCTTATCAACTGTGCTATCAGCCAGGGCTCGAACATGATTTTTAATGCTTACAAACACATAGCAGCATTTAGCCTTCCTGAGGAAGCAAGCCCCAGAAGCACAGGTGTCTCATCTGGCTGCGCCAGGCTCAGGTGCGGGACTCGGTGCACCTCCAGGCGACGCCCGCCACCCCCTCGCCCCGCAGAGGGCGCTCAGGCAGCCGAGCCTGCAGTGGGCCTACGGTGGCCATTCTGCTTCAGCTGCGGGAGGAGCCCAACCCCCACTATGGAGTTCCACAGAATGTTCGCTGCCCTCCAGGGCGTGACTTGTACCACTAGCTCATTTATTTCTGTCATAGCTACAGGATTTAGGAGTGAAGGGGGAGGGGCAGGGGGTGACTGGGGACTGGAGGGCGGGAGGGCAGGGAGAAAGCCACGTGTCCAAGATGTGAGCCTCCTACAGCAGCTCTGGTGGGCAGCCCTAGGCACCCAGCAGGGAGGTCGTCTGAATTTCTCCTCTGTAGGAGGAAGCCGCAGCCAGCTGGTTTCAGAAGGCCGGGAATGAGCAGCACCCGTGGGGAGAGAAAAGCGAGGGAAGACATGCTTGCAAACGAGCCTTGCGTGTTAAGGAGCCAGCCCCCACACTGAGCAGTATGGGGTAGATTTTTTTCTCGTAATGGAATGATTGAAAGCTCTATTAGGGGCAAGGAAGCGACTAGTGAAGTCACACTCTCTTCTTCATTATGGGTTTTTCAGCCACAGGGCATTCATGTCTCAGCCTCTGGAATTGCATTTATAATTAGCGATGTGCGAAGTGTTAAATTGAACCACTTGCGCATAAACTTCCCTTACCGGCTATGCATACAACATATCAAATCACCCTATTTGTGGTCTGATTTCACTTGGTTAATATTTGAATGTTCACTTGCTTTTTTGTGTGTATAAAAACAATTTACAATCTTAGAAAACTAGGCTATAAAGGCATAAGGAAGGATGTAGGTTTTGTTTTGTTTTCACCAGTACAGTGACTCACATTTGTTATATGAGTCCATAAATCGTTAAGTTCTATTTGTAGAGTATTTTAAAGTTTTCAACTTTTTCATATGAATTATTTCATTTTTTGTAACAATGTTACTGACTTCAGTGACTAGTTGGAGAAATGCTGGTTGCATTAGCGTTTGCTGCCTTGCATGGCTACTAAAGAGTAAATACACAATATAAGCCTATGGCTTCTGGTTACAGATTCGTGATATGTTACATGGTACCCCAAGAATTCAGGGGCCACAATATTATGCCAAAATGACCCATTGAATTAGCAGAAGCTAAAGAGGAAGAGGCAAGAAAATCGACATCTGCCCAACCATTAGAAAGACACTAATGAAATATATCAGATTCGAACCAAACATACAGACTTCCAAGCTTCCCCTTCTAAGGTTTATGCCTGATGCCACTCCATCTGAGGTACAATGAAGCCTAAGGAAAAGGGCAAAACATTCACTAGTAACTATTTTCTCCCTTTCCCGTAGACCAGCCTCACTCCAGTGCACACATAAAGATTCTCTGTCACTTTTTACAAGGAATAAAATAGAAGTCATCACTCCTTATGCATTACCATCAGTTATAAAGTACCCTGGGCTGGGTGTTAGAATGGCAGTTAGTTGTGAGTCTGGCTAATGGAGTTCATGTCTCAAATTCCAGGCACCCTGAGAAATTCTTCCTTTCCTGCAACATGATATAGAAGGGGCTTCAGTGATGTTAGTAGAACCAGATGGCAGGACTGGTGGGCTGGAGGGCCTTTCACAGTTGGGACCAAGTCTGCCTGTGACCAGCTAACCTTGGGGAGAGTAGCCCACTTCATCTTGCACAATGGCCAGACAAGCAATCACAGTGCCTGTCCTGGGGCCTGGAAGAGTTCCCAGCCCCAATAAAGAGGCCTTGAACTTGAGTCAATCTATTTTTAGAAATGTATGGTGTGACAATATCAGGGAAAAGCTCTGTCTTGAAGTAGTACTTATGGTTAAAGAAGAGGTAGTTGTGTAAATAAACAAAACTGTTCAGTGTGTAGGAATAAAATGTAACTGTGACTATCCCTGGAATAACTCAAGTCATTTTGGTTTGAAATGATCTGGGCTTTAGAATGAAACTTGAACTCTTCCTTTACATATAGCAGACTATACTCCCAGGGTCTCTTAGGTAATTTTTATTTCAGGAGTTGGGATTTTGAGAAGGGGTAAGTAAGCTACAAGACACATGCTCAGGAGAAAGTCATATTTACTTCCACATAAACTGTGTGATGCTGTGTTCTGCTGTTTCTCCTGACTGGAGCCATTTTTATTTCTCTACTCCTTTCCTTTTTGCATATTGATTTAGGGTACTCGTACCTTCCTTTTTTAGGACCCTTGGCCTGAGGTGGCATGGTGCTGCAGAGAAAATTCATGACTCAGAAATTTAAAAGGCTTAAATTTGAGTCCTGGTTCTATACTTATTGCATTTAACCCCCATGATCAATTTCTGCATCAGTAAAATAGATATTATTATCTATCCTGATGCACAACCTTGTTGTGAAGACCTCAAGAGACAATGGGTGGTAACAAGTTTTGTAAACTCTATAAAATACTGTGTAGGAATTTATTTTGAGTTTATACTTAAAATGTATGTAAAACTGGCATTATATTAATTATTTATGCTATCCTAATGGCATAATGCCCCAGAATGTCTTCATTTAACATTAGAACTTGTTTGGGGCTATGATTTGGAATCACCCTATAGCTTTCCACTAAATATTAAACACAAAACTTGTCCCTGCTCTGTCCCACCTCTCCCCATGCTTCCTAAACATCCTGCCACTTTGCATTGAAAGTTTGTCCAACCCTCATACCTGCCGCTGTTCCTCTTTGGAGGTTCACCTGGGAACCTCCTTAATTTCAGCCCTCTCATTAGAAGGACCCATCTCGCTGCGTTTGGAATTTTCACAATGCTGGAGAGAAGTTGTGTGGGTGGAGCAGGCAGGTGCAGAGAGCCACCCTTAAGGGAAGCTACTGTGTTCCAGACACCTTTCTCGAACTGGAGTGCATTTTCTAATATAAGGAACAGGACACATAAACTTTCTGCTGTATGATAGATTAGGCTTTGGGTGGGCCAATATGAGAAGCTAAGAACCATTGTTCATTTGGAAAATTGCTTTATGAATTGTAAAGACTGACTTACAAACAAATATTTAGAGCTAATTCTAGTTATTACATGAGACTTTTCCTGTCCTGAATGTGAAAATCATTCCTTAAAATTTAATTCATAGACATATAGTTTATGTAGTGAGTGTGGCTGGGTTGTGTGGGTAGCTGGCTAAATGCTATTGCTAGGTGGATGCAAAGGTGGGGAATCCAGTCCAGGTCATTTACCTGCTGGACACTGAACAACTACTTCAGCTTTTTATGTCTCAATTTCTACATCTAATAAATAAAGATGGTGATGATAGCACTCAGTGCATAGGGTTGCTGCTATAAATGCTTCCTAGCAACTGACTTAGAGCAATATTCAAACAACTTTCTATTTTTCTGAAAAGACAACAACTGGCTTCTGAGTGAGGACTCTTAAAAGTGTGTTCATTGATGGTTGAGAGTTCAGTGAATATCAAAGATCATACATTGTGGTATATAATACAGTGGAATATTATTTAGCCATAAAAAATACTGCACATGCTACAGTGTGGATGACCCTTGAAAACTTTATGCTAGATGAAAAGAGCAGGTCACAAAATGTCACCTACTATGTGATTTTATTTATCTGGAATATCCTGAATAGGTAAACTCATAGACAGAGAAAGCAGATTGGTAGTTGTCAGAGGATGGGAAGAGAGGAAAATGAGGAGCAACAGTGTAATAAACATGGGGTTTTCTTTTGGAATAAAAATATTTTAGAATTAGAAAGAGATGGTAGTTGCACAACATTGTGAATGCACTAAATTATATAACTTAATTGTTCATTTTAAAATGGTTTATTTTATACAACAATAAAATTAAATTTAAAAAATTAAATAACCTAAAAAAATTAAAATGGTTAATTTTGTGTGTGTTTTCCCCAAGGTAAAAAAAATAACATGAAAAAGAAAGACATCTGAATAAGTTAATTATCTAGGAAGCCCTCATGACCCTTTATATAGTCTTGGTCATTTGGTGAGCTTTATATAGAAAGATTTCCCTATGCCTTACACCTTTTTTTTTTTTTTTTTTTTTGCCTCTATAGCCTTAACACCTTGGTTTTCTTTACCTCCAAGAGCACTCAGGTTCTTTTTGAGTTACTTCTTTTATTCATTCACTGACTAATCATTCAGTTGGTGTCAAGGAAGAATAACATGTCATGCAGGACATCAAGCTGGCTCTGATGTATAACTTGACAAATGACTTAATCTCTTTGGCCTTTGGGATCCATCAGTAGAATATTTCTTGTGACTTTTTTTTTTTTTTTCAGTGTATGGTTGCCAGCTAAGAACCTGGCTGGAGACCTGGCTTTGCAACCTGGTTATGTGCCCTGACTAAGAATTGAACCAGCAACCTTTGGGTTTTCAGGCCAGTGTCAATCCACTGAGCTACCAGCCAGGGCTGGACTCGTAAGTTTTAAAGTTTTAGATTTAAGACATGAGAAATGCCATTAATAGTTTTCATTTAAATATTCTGCTAGCTAACTTTTCTGATTCTTTTACTTGGAATTCATTTATCAAACCTATCTAGATACAGAGAAGAATTAATTACAGTTTGAATTAGCCTCTTTTAAAAGAATTTGAACTCATAATTAAGAAATTCATCCCCATGTCTGAGGTAAAACTTCTTTGACCATGGAACACTTTTCTACAGGATTTTAAAGATACCCAAAAGCATAAAATTGATATACTTTGTAAGGTTTAAAAATCATTAAAAAATGATTTTTATCTTTAATTAGAAAGTGTAACAGAAAATAGACACTGCAAAAACTTCATAGCCCATCAAAACACTATCTTCAAGGGTCATTTAGCATTTCCATGATAAGTTGCTATTTTTAGAATAATCAAACAAAGAATATGTTCTTGGCTTTGGCCATGCAGACAAAGATTATCTTGGGAGGACAAAGAAATTTGAGAGGCTCAAGAGAGACAGGGTCAATATCAGAGGACATTTTGATGAAAACTGTTTCTGTTTAGTCTTCATTTTCTGCAATTAGGGTAATGCTGTGCATTTCAGAGAAAGTTTTATTCCTGAAGTACTCTTTCATCATTAGCTAATTAATACTTATCAGTAAATTTTCCTCATCATCTTGGAAGATAGAGGTAAAAGATAATAATTTTTTAATTTTTATAAGCATTATTCTTGAGGCTTCCCCTCTAGTACTTCTAATGGAAACATAAAAATTAAATTGTATTTACTCATTTCTTCCATATAGAGTATCTGAAACTTGCACCAGATATTAAGGACCTTCAGTAACTACTCAACTATAGTAGCATAAGGAATGTCTGTCTCCTATTCCCAAGTTCTATCCTATTTAGTGTCTCCTGAGGACAGTTGATTGGAAGGATACCTGAGAGCCAGGGGTCCATCCAGGGAGCTGAGTATGGTAGAGTTGAGCTGGGAGGAGGTGGTGGTAGTCTTCAGTATGGATTTCCAATGGACTTCATGCTTCTAATTTCCAGGTTCAAATAGTAATAGTTTTGGAATGTTTTTATTCTTTTGTGTAATCTATGCTTCTTCTAACCTCTATCACCTTAGTTCCATTTAGAGTTGGTTATGAGTTTCAGAGCTTCTGCTATGTGACTTGTACCATACATACTTAAAGCTGACGCTAGCCTATTGTAGCCACACATGGGTTTGGGGACAGACAATTTCAGTTATAGCATAAGCTATGTCCTACTGAGTTTCTGCTGGTTTGTCTATACTAGTATTATCTAACAGATATATGATGTAGACTGCAAATGTGAGTCACATATGTAATACTGAATTTTACTGTAACCACTTTAAAAATAAAAATGAAGATGTTAAACTATTTTGATAATATAGTTTACTGAGGGCAATGTATCCAAAATACTATCACTTTAGTATTTAAAAATATCAAAAGTGTTGAAATATTTTATATTTCTAAGAAAGTCAATGTATTTTATTTTATTTTATTTTTGTTTATCATTTCTTTCTTTTTTTAAATTAAATTAAATTGTTGTTGTATAATGTCTATCCCCTTTTTACTCCCCTCTGTCCCTTTCCCCACCCACCCACTCTCCCCCAGAGCCAATCCCACTCGTTGTCCATGTCCATGGTTCTTTCATGCTAGTTTCTTTTTTTTTTTTTTAATTTTATTGTTGTTGTATTACATCCATCCCCTTTGTGCTCCCCTCTGTCCCCCTCCCCACCCACCCATTCCCCCCAAAGTCAATCCCACCTGTTGTCCGTGTCCATGGTTCCTTTATACTAGG
Source organism: Noctilio leporinus (assembly GCA_004026585.1). Taxonomy (NCBI): domain Eukaryota; kingdom Metazoa; phylum Chordata; class Mammalia; order Chiroptera; family Noctilionidae; genus Noctilio; species Noctilio leporinus. The sequence goes on from PVIW01005058.1 coordinate 75,381, forward strand.
TTCTTATCTAAGCTGCTCCTCTTTCTTGCCTCTGCCTTCTCTCTCCCGCCAATCCCTTTCCCCCTGACCACTCATGCTAGTTTCTTAACTAAACTGCTCCCCTTCTTTGCCTCCTCCCCCCCTCTCCCCCACCCCTTCCTCTCTGCCCACTGAAGGCCTATTCATTGTATTCATGTATCTGGTTCTGTTTTGCTAATTTGTTTGTTTTCATTATTGTCCTGTAATGGTGAGATCATATGGTATTTGTCTTTCACTGACTCGCTTATTTCACTAAGCATAATACTTTCTTTCTAGTTCCATCCATGTTGTTGCAAAAGGTAGGAGTTCCTTCTTTCTTTCTGCTGTGTAATATTCCATTGTGTAAATGTACCAAAGTTTTTTGATCCATTCATCCACTGATGGGCACTTAGGCTGTTTCCAGCACTTGGCTATTGTAAGTAGCACTGCTATGAACATAGGTGTACATAGGTTCTTATGAATTGGTGTTTCAGGGTTCTTCGGGTATAGTCCTAGTAGTGGAATTGCTGGATCAAAAGGCAGTTTCATTTTTAGCTTAGTTTTTTTTAATTTAATTTTATTGTTGTTGTATTACATCCATCCCCTTTGTGCTCCCCTCTGTCCCCCTCCCCACCCACCCATTCCCCCCAAAGTCAATCCCACCTGTTGTCCATGTCCATGGTTCCTTTATACTAGGTTCTTGTCTAAGCTGCTCCCCTTCCTTGCCTCTGCCTCTCCCCTCCCCACAACCCCTTTCCCCCTGACCACTGAAGGCCTATTCACTGTATTCATATATTTGGTTCTGTTTTGCTTGTTGTTAGTTTTGTTCATTATTGTCCCGTAATGGGTGAGATCATATGATAAAGGAAACTCCATACTGCTTTGCATAGTGGCTGCACCAGCCTGCATTCTCACCGACAGTGCACCAGGGTTCTCTTTTCCCCACATCCTAGCTAGCACTTGTTGTTTGTTGATTTGTTGATGATTACCATTCTGACAGGTGTGAGGTGGTATCTTATTGTGGTTTTAATTCGCATCTCTCTGATGGCTAGTGATGTTGAGCATTATTTCATATGCATTTGGGCCCTTTGTATGTTCTCTTCAGAGAGTTGTCTGTTCAAGTCCTTTGCCCATTTTTTAATTGGGCTGTCTGTCTCCCTGGTGTTGAGTCACATAAGCTCTTTATATATTTTAGATATCAAACCTTTGTCTGGGGTATCATTGGTAAATATGTTTTTAATATATGTTTTCTCAACCGAACAATTTGTTATGGTGGTGACCCTTAGTACTAACATTAACCATAGCATTAATAAGTTATGATGTCTCCCTCATCCTTTTGCTTTATACTTTGCCTTACCTTGACTTCAGCCCTTTAGAACCAAGAAATGACAAGACTATTGACTTTACACAGTGGTCAGGAAATGACCATGTAGATTGCTGGTTGCATTTCAGGAGTTGCACTTTGTTTTTCACACTGTTACATCATGGTGCCATCATCCTCCCAAATAATCTTTTGTGCTCATTTTTGTGTGGTTGCATTTTCATGAATGAAAGGGATGCTTCTTATACTTGAAGCTCTTCCTTCAGTTCAACTGAAGGAGTTCTAATGAGCAGTAACCAGAACCAAAGAAGGCAGGCAGCAAGGTGGCAAATTGCTTCCTATAGGCTTGACACTCAATTCTTGGACTAAAAACCAAACTTTGGGGAGAAAATAATTACAAATATTTGGTCAATTTGTCACTTCATCAACTGAAACTTTAGTCATGGACACTTCCACACATCTATAGGGTAATAATAATGTTAATTACTTACCTTTGAACATCAACTATGAGCAAAGCTGTGAGAGACACAAAAGGAAACACTTTCTACACTCTTCCAGGGAGCTTAGCCTGGTGGAAGAGGTAAGCATAATGTGCAGAGTACTGGTCAGGGCATAAAGTATTAAAGCAGAGGTGTCAGCAGGGCACTCAACAACTCTGAGGTGCTGTAAAACAAGGTGAAGAAGTATTTTCTAAGGCCTTGCTCCAAATGATAGTTACTAGATGCCAGTGTTAATTCAGATGAAGATGGAGTTTCTCTTCCTGAGGGTCCTCTAATTTGCTGTGAGATGTGGTACGAACATGCACAACAATGCCTTGTGAGATGTGTTACAATGAAAAAGATATATATAACTACAGAAATGAAGAGGAAGGAAAGACTAAAACCCTCAGGCCAAGTGGGGTCAGATCTTCAGAGTCAGTGATGGTATGGTTGGTTTTCAACACAGGAATTCACTGGTAGGAAAAGGAGAGGGAAGAAGCAGGAGTGAAGCCCTGAAGAAAAGTCACATCTGAGCAAGCTGCATTCCCACTAAATTGTCTGATTGTCTTGGAATACTTGATTCAAATTCTGCCTATGTTATGATCTCTACAGTTCATGGATGGTTAAAAAATGATTAGAAATTTCTAAGAATAGATTATTACCTTTTTCGCTATTATTTTAAAAGTTGCACATAAATGACTATTTTAATTTAGTTCCTATAGCAGAAAGGTGCCATACCACAGTGGTGAAGAGCTGCCTCTGGAAGCCTAGGTTCAAATCTCACTCTGCCACTTAAAGTGCTGTGATATTTGGCCCCTCTGTACTTCCTTCTGCATCTGTGAAAAAGAAAAAGAAAAGCATTTACCACAAAGGTCATTATTAGTAATAAAATGAGGCAAGATTTTGAAAGGGCATAAAATAATACCTGGTTCATAGTAACTATGCTAAATGTTTGTTAAACTAAGTGAATGTAATACATAAACTTCAGTAGCTAGTAATGACAAATAGCCTTCTGTGCTGCCACGCATGTGATCTGAACATCTTTTAAGGTAGTGAATTTACTTGTGTAGTTCATCTGAAATCAGTCATTGACATATATTGATGTGAAAGCAGGTTGCAGTAGACATCCTTATCATCTGTGTATCAGGATTGTGCAAGCTTATATTTTATTTTAGTACACAGTTAAAACATTTTTGTTGGAAATATCTAAATTATCCTCTTTAAAGAATTTGCATATGAAACATCCATAAATGCAAGTCTCTTCTTAAAAATATATGAGAATGTGTGTGTGTGTGTGCATCAATATTGGACTTCTGTGAAAATAGGTCTATTGTAAAGGCAGAATATTGTCATATTCCAATGAACAATTGTTTTACATTTATGTAAAAATTGCATTTAAAGTAAAATTCTAAAAAGGAATAAAAATAAAGAGAATAGGATAGTGACCTCCTCATACTTTCTTCATTTAAAGTTTATTTATTTATTGGTTAAAGTACTTTAAAGCAAATCCTAGAAATCATAATATTTCAACTCCTCAATATTTGATTGAAAATTTAGAAAGTGTATTTTTTTACATACAATGCTATTCCACCTAATAATAATCTTTCTTTGCTATATCCTATTTATATTCATGTGTTCATTTGCCTCCAAATGGTTTTCTCAGTCAGTTTGCTTAAAACGAGATACTTATGAGGCTTACACAGTGCATTTGGCTATCAGGAGTCTTAATGATTTTTTAAATCTAGAATGGTCTGTGTCTCTACATTAGATTGTGATGGTTTTGTTGGGCTCGAAGTGTGAGACCTAGGGAAGTCCTGTACAGGCCAGATGTTAGCTTGTTGCTAATTCATTTTAAGTAGTGAGGCGTGAAGGCAGAGGAATGAATGAGATCTGATCCCTGGACTCAGAAATCAGGCAGAGTTTCTCTTCTTTGACAAAGCAAGTTCCAACTGTATGACCCATCAGAGGATGAAGTGTTGAGAGAATAGTGTGGCTTCCTCCCAGGAACCCATCAAAACGCAGTCCTGCAGGGCCCTGTTTATGGCTCTTCTTTGGTGTCAGGATACACCAAACAGTTGAGAATGCTGGTAACTTTATAGCCCAGTCAGAAAGATGCCTACACTCTTTCTATTGCATGTTTATAGAAGAGACAGAAGACCCTGGGGTCTGCCCTCTCACATAACACCCTTTCCCTTAGGGATATACTGCCTGATGGTATATTCCTTGGGGTGCAGAAAGGCCTCCACAGACACACCAAACACTGGGGAGCATCTGAGAAGTGGGTAATATCCTCCCCGGAGTAGCATTCTAAAGACAACACATAGACAAAAGAAGTTTCCTCCCTTAGGTCTTGGCTTTGGATAAGTCTTTTTCATCCTACTTTGGAAGACATTTTTGAAGGTAATGTTTACAGGGATGAAAAGAAAAACCTCAGGAATGAGTGTGTGAGGGAGAAAGCCTGTTTCTATCACCACATCTAGAGCAAGAGAGCATGGAGAGAAGGTTGTGGGGTGGGAAGGACTCTGGACTGAGAAATGGAAAGATCTGCAGTTGAATTCCCCTTCTTCGCTTACCAGCTATTTTAGTTTGAGCAAGCCACTGAACTAGTTTGAAACAAATTTTCTTATCTGTAACATAGGTTTAACAATGCCTTTTTATATAGTCTATAATGAAGATAAAATAAGTGATGATCATTTTGAAATTTTCTAGACTTTGCAGCTTTCTTCCATAAGGGAAAGGAGTATTATTATTGCTGCCATTAGGAGGAGAAAACCCACCTGCACTTTTTTTTTTTTTACATTTACACACATATTTTTACACATATTTAAAGTGCACACTGGATTTTGAAGAGTTAATACAAAAATTTTAAATGTGCCAATAACTTACATAATTATTACATATTAAATGACAGTATTATAGATATATTGTAGCAAATTAAGCAGTTTTTTCCTTCTTTAACACTTGTTTTACTCTGGAATGATATTTTTGTGAAAGATATCACAGAACCACCTGAATTCTTTGAGAGAACAAATTCTTATGAGAGTGCTGTGTAAGTCAGAGGATAGTCAGTCAAGAGATTAGCAACTCAGAATGAAGAATAATTCAACACATGTATTTATATCCAAAATAAAGAATGATGTGAAGAATCAAATACTAGATTAAAAAATAATGTATTTTTTGTCTCTATTAATGTAATAGCAACAATAAGATGAGCCTTACAGATGTTGAGTTAGGATAAATTCATTCAATGGCATTGTTAATTAGCAGAGCCTCTCCTTCCATCAAAGTAGGGTTGTAAGAATTAAAATTTGGCTATTAAAAATATGTAAGAACTGAATAGATTACTGACTCTTCTGTAAAGCTGAAAGGCAGTAAATTTGTTGTTGTACAGAAATTATGACATAAATGTACAAGAGTAAGAAAGGGGAGATTAGGGTGTTTGACCCCCACACAGCTGGAAATTAGACAACATGAATAAGGTGCAACAGATTCTAGAACCAGAGGGAAGGTGCGAAAGTATAAATAAAATAAGCAAATAAAATAAGCAAAATAAGTTAAAATGAAGCTGGGAAATCAAAATTTTTTTGTTAGCATTTTGGGTGTTCAATATGTGACATGTTATAATGCATGACAGTGTAAAATTATATTGACTCCAGCCCTTTTTTATGTTCTAGATATTCTTGGTTGATTAGTAACTGAACCAAGTATATGGTGATATGCTCAGTTGAGTACTTTTGGAATCTTCAATAAAAATCCAATGAATTACCCCTGATCAGGTGGATCACTTGGTTGGAGTGTCATCCCATACACCAAAATGTTGCAGGTTCAATCCCCAGTCAGGGCACATACCTAGGTTATGAATTCAATCCCCAATTGGGGTGTTCACAGGAGGCAGCCAGTTAATGTTTCACCCCCTCTCTGTCTCTCTGTCTCTTTGTGTCTCTCTCTTTCTCATCAATAAACATACTCTTGGGTGAGAGTTAAAAAAGGCAATGAATTAGATGATGAAGGTGGATGGTAAAGAAGCATTAAATAAGAGGAGTGCTGAAATTTAAAGTAAAAATTTGCTTGTATAATGCCATGTAACATGCATTTATTTTAAGTGTTATGTGTACTATCCAAACTACATGACAATTTAACATGTAATGTATTACATTAAAAAGTAATGTATTAATAGTATTATCTACTTTTGTATCATACATTATTTTTTTTGAGCATCTATTATTTAAAAGTACAGTGTTGGATGTATGTGAAGGAATAGTTTTCATTTGCCATCTTCCAATTGCAAGATAAACTGAATAGTAACCAGGCATCTGTAATTTCTAAGACATTAGTGGCAAGACCCATTTCAGATGAATGGAAAGAGGAATGATCCAAATAATTTGTGTGTGTCTGTTTTCTGGCAGTGTGGTTGTCACAGATACACTCAGTCAGACCTTGCAAGGATTCCAGGTTTTAATCATTGAGGTTATTAGGGGATTAGAGATGTGAATGGGCCAGCTATTTCATCCTCTGTCTCTGGGGCTTGAGCACTCTTCTTAGATCTCAGTGACAGACAAGAGATCTGACCTTAAGACATGGTCTCAGGACTTTCTCAGTAGAATATAACCCCCTAGAGGGCAGGACTGGGTCTATCTTGGTTGCATTGTATCTCCAATCCCTCATTTTGTGTCTGAACCATAGTGGGAATTCAGTAAATTGAAAAAAAAAACCTCCTATTTGTTGGAGAAAGGTTTTCCCTGAAGCAGAAAAATTCTTTTGCAGCTTAAATATATATCATAAAATTCTAAGGCTGTAGTTTAATTCTGAAAAAGACTTGGCAATGAATACTTTCAGGATTACCACATTTCTTCCAACAAGCTACATCCCAGCATCACAGAAGCACCCCACACACATGTCTGCTCACTGGAACACACTCAGACTTACTTCAGTCCACTTCTTCCTCTGATCTTGTTACCTAGTTTAGAAAAAGAAATTAGGAGAAGTGGGCCCTGGCTAGTGGCACAGTGGATAAGGCACAAGCCTGTGAACCCAAATGTCATTGGTTCAATTCCCTAGCCAGGGCACGTAACCAGGTTGCAAGCCAAGTCTCCAGCCAGGTCCGTAGCTGGAGGCAGGTGAAAGGCAACCATACATTGATGTCTCTCTCCCTCTCTGCCTCTCTCCCTTTCCCTTTCTGAAAATAATAAAATCTTTTTAAAAAAAAAGAAAAAGAAAAAGAAATTAGGAGAAGTGACATGGATTGGAAGTTGTACATTGCAGGCTTTAGGCTTTAACAGTGCATCATAAGGGAAATAAATCCTTTCTCCAGAGACAGCTGGTGATCCATTTTTTTCTTTCTTTCTATTTTTTTTTTCTTCAAGTTCTCTTTTTGCAATTCTCCTCTTCCTTAGAGCCTTCTTTCAGTTCTCTCCATCATCTCATTGACCAAAATGTACCTCATTTGGGAATACAAATGTTTCTGCAAAGCTGGGAGCTTTTAGTGGAGATGTGAGGGAAGATGTCTTTGACACATGTAATGCTTTCAATATGTTCCCATATGCTGGGCAATCGCTCACATGTTAGCCGAGATTCATCACAACAGTGGGCCCAGGAGAAGAAACACTCCCCAAGAGGAGATTTCTTTAGAAACTAATACTCTCTTCTTAGCAATAGAGGTTCAACCCATTCACTCACAATAGAAGCAGGATCCCACCAGCAAAGCTCTTTTGTTGCATGCATGTCATTCTGCTCCAAACCAGAGTCAGGCTGGGCAGCATTTAGGCTGAGAGATCCTAGGCCAGGGCACCTAGTCCCTGTTTTCAGCTGCATGACCAGTCAATTTTCTTGACTTCTTTGAACCTATTTTTTCAGTCATGTGATGGGGTGAAAAGTAGTTTCTGTTAAAAACCCTGAAATAAGCTACGAAATTTTTTTTTAGATATGGTGGAACTTATGAAATGTTTGGTGTTCTTTATAAGTATATGTTTTATATATCTAGAATGTAAATAAGTAGGAGAGATGATTCTTTTTGGTTTCTTTTTTTTTTACCCTGACATAATTGAATTATTTGGTGATTCAAAACTTCCTCAAATGAAAACCGCACAATAATAATGCAAAATTTCATTTTGGGGTGAGAAGAGTAATCACTAATGTGATTTGATCACCTAAATGAAAATGTAGGCTTGGTATCAAGAGCTGTAAAGTTATTAGCAATATTTTATTGTGTATTACTCTAAAAGCATCCTTTGCCTTCTGTTACTTGATATTTTTTCTACCCCATTTGACCCATGGTATAACAGTTGTGAATCTGTGGAACACATTAACTTCTCCTTTCTGAACCATATTCCTTGAGCTTGAACCGTTTATCAGACTCTGCTTTGATTCTAATAATTTTTGTTTGCTTTGCTCACCATCTGCTTATTTGCACCACACCCATAATTGTGCTCACAGAGTATTATTTATTTATTTTTGGCATAGTTTTCCCAGCTGGGATGTGGGCTTGTTATTGTAGTATGGCAGATAAAACATCTACTTAAAGACAGTACTCTGGGCAATCCCAGGGCACATTCCCCAATTCATGGTTTGTTAGACAGTAGGAGAGAACTGAGAGGTCCTTGTAGCCAAAGCTTTAGCTCTCTAGATGTGGCAAGAGGGACTCAGGTAAAGTCCCTCTTAGGTATCATGTCTGGGCATGATAGAGCTAATGATGCATTAGGAGAACAAATACCTTTGGAAAAAAACCCTAGAACTTCTTCCTTGGGTTAACTGAGAATTCTTTACTGTAAATAATTGAGGTCATTGGAAGTTCAGAAAATTAAACTTACTGCTTTTTGTTTCTCTGAATAATATTCTTTAAATCAGAAAACATTGTTGTACTGCAGGTTGCAAATCAGCCAACATCTATACATAATAGGCAGCTTTACTCTATGTTAAAAATTTTGGAAGTATGCAGTACAATGATTATAAATGGAGTTTTTCTTTTCTTGTATCCTTAACATGTCTACCATGCTGACCACTCTCTACCCCTCATGGCATACCATCTGTCAGATCCTGGAGTTCTTAGAGCTTTCGGATCAGTAGATTTTGATGGTGGGCAGGCCTCTGGTCTGGTGATAAACATGGACTTACACGGAGCTTTCAGGATATGTGGCATGCTTTATTGCAGGTGGCAGCAGGCTAACAACCAAAAGGCTGGGCGGCTCTCAAGGGTCTCGACATTTCATGCACGGTTTGTCTACTTTGTCCAACAGCAGCATGCGCTAGCTTACCGCAAGGGCATCTTATTTACACCTTGGAACAAAGGAGGCAGTCTACCCAAAGGCAACACTTGCCTGCTCAGGGTTATGGTGGCCACTCCTGGGGCTCAGTGTTCCAGGGCTCTGGGATAAGATTACCTTCAAGGCTAGCTAATCTGCAGACTCCAGCAGAAGGGCCAGCCATAGACATGACCCGGGGACCAGGCCTGCAAATTGACACTGTTCCTGCCCCTTAATCTAGCCTACCTACTTATTGCAAACATATCCTCATTAGTTGCTTTCAGCAGCCTTATGTTCTGGGATGATCTCAGCCTATCTCCTATTCCTTGGCTTGGCAGCTTAAACTCCATCCTGCTCATGGTTCTTAGGCTTTGTGCTGGACCTTGGTCCCCATGGAATTTGGATGTTCATCTGGTCAGTAGGCGAGGACACAAGGTGAATGAGAGTGGCAGCAAGTCTGAACTTGGGAGTGGGGCAGGCAGGAGCTTTTCTAGTTGGCACTTGTTAATACAGGGATCATGCCATTCATCACAGAATCACAGTGGCAAAATGTGACCACAAAGGGTGGTTCCTTTGTTGCAGGGACCCATGAGATGTTCAGTTCAGATTGCCTGCATTAGGAAATGTAGTCGTCCACCAGTGCCAGTGAGATGCCCAGGACTTCCCTCAGCAGATACAAGACCACATGTCCACATCTCTAGCCACTGGCCTTCTTAGCTACTGTCTAATCCTCTTCCCCAAAGACCTTGTCTAGGATACACACACCTTGCTCTTTTGAGCAAGTACACTATTCATCTCCTATGACCTGAGTTTTATCTCTGGTTTCACCTTTGTTTTTCTTATTTGGCTTGATCACCAAACTTTTAGGTAATGACCTCTTTGCTTCTGGAACTTTCTTTCATGATACCTCCCATTCAGACAACATTGTACTATTATTATTATACTCCTTTGAGTGGATGCTGGAAAGTGTCTAATATTTTCCTTAATCAAGCAAACTGCTAATAGTCTGTAGAAGTGTGTGTGTATAAACTCAGTTTTGGAATAGTGATTTAGCCCCCGATTGATAAAAAGGAGGCATAGAAGACTCACATGAGATAGTGACAGAACCCTTAGCAGGATTCAAGAGGCCTGAACTTTATATCTAGCTTTGCTAGTAGCCATTTTTATGTGACAGAGGACAGGTTACAGCCTTTGTAAAATTTTAGCTGCAAACTACTGGGTTGAATTAACACTGAAGTCTTTACAGATTATGTCTATGTGAGCTAGACTAATTTACATGGACTTGGGGTAACATGTGGAAATTTACTGTAAAAATATATTTAAATTAGATCTACTATTTACCAACTGCAGGTATTTTGGTATACCTGAAAGATTGGTTTCGTTGAAAACATTGTACATGTTTATAGCTGGGAAGTAAAGAAAGAGAGAAAATACCCAGAGGAAATATATCACTAGCTATTATTTAAGATATTCTGCTTCAATCTGTCTGATACTATCAACATGACTTCCTGAGAAAATACTCTTCCTGTAGCATTTAACTGGCATGGACTATACTTTTTATTTAAGATATTTTACTCTTCTCACACAAACCAATTAATTGTTATATATATTTTTTTCTTCCAGGAGTAGCTAAATATAAGGTTGGCTGTCAGCCAGTTTGCTATGTACTAGGGGATAATAGCTTACTGTCTATAAACAGCCTTATTTTAAAGTGTTTCTATTAAATTCTGATGGTACTTATGATGCAAAAGATATTTATAAGGCTTTGAAGAAAGGTCATATGTTGATTGTTAGTTGTGCAGAGTTGCAGAAATGATTTTATTTCTCCATTCGACAGCTCTTTGTGGCTGTAGATAACTGAAATGTTGATTCCTCTTTTACTATTTGCTAAAAAAATTCACTATTGTTGGAAAGCTTTCTGAGTGCATTGGAATAGCTCACTGAAATCTTATATATATTCTGAAAATATAGAAAATATTATTAAAATATATTTAGCTTAATTTTATACTTCAAATTTATAGGCACCACTCTCTTGGTATTAGGAAGCAACAATATCTTTATATATTTAGATTTCTCTTCTGTAAAATATGACTTCCATATTTAAGAGGAAAAGGTATTTTCAACAACTTCAATGAGAGGATGATGTTTTTCCATCCTTTAAAGTTTATTCAAATTAGCATGTTAATGATTTATAGATAAGTGAAAGAATATAGGGATTACATTTTTTTAACTGTACAAGGTTGTAAAACACTTAAAGAAAAAAAAAACTTGGTTCAAAGTAAATGTTTGTTGAACTGAGTTATTGAATACTTCTAAATGATCTTGGATTAAAAATTCAAATGTAAACTGAATCTTTATGATTCTTTATGTTTCTAAGCTTTGTAGAAGATGGCTTTGAAATTTGAATAACCATAGGTTTAACCATAAGTTCTAGCACTTGATAACTTTGAGACTATGGATACTACAATCTTAGTGCAAGAAGAAATGGCAACTAGTTAAACATCATAGCACCAAGAAAAAAATGAAGAGCTATGGGACAAAACTACAGTGTTTTGAATCCATTTTCATTATTCACAATTTAGTTAGTGTTTACTCCCTGCCTTCTATGTGTCTGCACAGTGCTGCCCTGGCTGGTGTGGCTCCATGGATTGAGCACTGGCTTAGGAACCAAAGTGTCACAGGTTCGATTTACAGTTAGGGCATATGCCTGGGTTGCAGGGCAGATCCCCATTTGGGGGTGCATAAGAGGGAACCACACATTGATGTTTCTCTCCGTCTCTTTTTCCCTTTCCTCCTCTCTCTAAAAATAAATACATAAATGAAATCATTTTTTTAAAAAAGGAAAAATGCATTTCCTGTCTTCAAAAAAGTTACAGTCCAGTAGAAGGGTCTGGATAAGAAAACTGTCACCACAGACAACTAGGGTAGTTTTGAAATTCATGTAGCCTAATCAGGAAGGGCAGGAGAGACTTCATGGGAGAAGAGGCATCTAGTCTGAGCCCTGAAAGATGAGGAAGTATGTGGCTCAGGTGAAAGGTGGCTATGGGAGAAGATTGTTCAAGCAGAGAGATCAATGTGTTTGGGGCCTTCAGAGGGCAGAGGACAGATGTGACTAGAGTACAAAGTGTGAGGGTGAGCTCTCCTTTTAGCCGCTCATCCTCATCATGGAAAGGAAGCACTTACTAAAGGCCAGTTATGTGTACCTCTATGCTCACTGTCACAGGAAGATTGTTTATCAATGGTTCCCTGCTTATAAAAATCACCTTTATTTAGAAAATGTTTGTGCATACTGTCTCAGTTAATTCTCACCTTAAACCTGTGAAATAGATCCCATTATTCAGATTTTGTACATGGGGCTCAGAGAAGCAGTGACTTTGTCAAGATCATTAATAAGTAATGATTTAATAGAACTGGGTCTCCAAGGAGTTTCCTCTCTCTCCCTCACCACCATCTTCTCCATCTCCAGCTCTGTAACAATGGCCATCATGCATTGAGCCTCCACCTTGGGTCAGGTACTACCAGGCCCTCTGCAAACATGGTGTCATTCAATCCTTATAACCTTCAGGATCATCTATAGAGAAAGGGATTCAGGCACTTTTCACTCCATCCTATCCCCCACCCCTTTTTTTTTTCATAAAGAACAAGGCTCATCTCTCTTTTGCCTTCTGTCATAGTTTGAAAAGTTGCTTTGTGAGAAAAGGAGCATTATTTTATACAATTCCTTTCATATAAAGACTGCTGAGATAGTTTATCTTCTGGATACTGTGTGTTGTATAACAGGTCAGGTTTTCTTTTTCAACCGACTGCCAGCCAGTTGAGAGCTAAATTTGCATCCCCTCTCTTCATGTTCTCTGCAAATGCATAGATCTTTATTATTTGTATTTTCATATTGGCTCCATTCCTTTCTCTATTTTATAATATAATCCTTAGTTTTCTTTTGCCTTTTTCTCTTTTACATTTAGTTTATTTTATTATTCCTAGAATAAAGCAATATCAAACAATTGAGTTTTGCTTTGTTATTATATGATGCTAAGGTGTGAATTTGCACTAATCAATCTACATGTTTTCTATCACTCTTCCCTAGGACCCCAGTCCTTGTTTTTGAGTTGGTGGCCTAGGGTATAGGGGTTTGAGAAAGCAGAGAACAGAGTCTTGGCTTACAGGACTCCCCAAGTCTTTGCTGGCAACCTTGTGATGCTTTCCTGTTGAGTTCACTGTTTATTCACTTTTCAGATTTGTCTTACCTGCATAAATTACAACAGCATTTTTAAAAAAGAATTTTAAATTTATTTTAAATTACAGTTGACATTTGATATTATTTTGTATTAGTTTGAGATATACATCATAGTAGTTAATCAACAACTTTACAAAGTGTTCCTCATGATATTTCCAGTATCCACCTAACATGACACAATTATTACAATATTATTCCCTATATTCCTCCAGCTGTACTTTACATCCCTGTATCTATTTTGTAACTACTGTTTACTATTTAGTATTTCTTAATTTCTTCACCTTTTCCACTCTGTTCCCCAAGTTATTGCCCCTCTGGCAACTCTTTATGTGTATTAGTTTGTTTCACTTTTGTTTATTCATTTATATTGTTTGTTAGATTCCACATATGAGTGAAATCATGTGGTATTTGTCTTTCTCTGTCTGACTTATTTCACTTAGCATAATACCCTATCCATACTATCATAAATGATTAAGATTTTGTCCTTTTTTTTTCTTTTCTTTTTTTTTTTTTGATTTTATTGTTGTTGTATTACATCCATCCCTTTTTTGCTCCCCTGTGTCCCCCTCCCCACCTGATTTTGTCCTTTTTATGGACAAGTAATATTCTCTTTGTATATTTACTAGTACTTTCTTATCTGCTTGTGTATTGATGGGCACTTGGGTTGCTTCCAAATCATGGCTATTGTAAATAACACTGTAATGAGTATAGGGTGCATATATTCTTTTGAATTAGTATGCTAAAATAATTCACATATATGACCAAAAGTGAAGTTGCTGGGTCATAAAGGCAGTTTCATTTAAAATTGAGAATCATCTATACTGTTTCTCACAGTTGCTGCACCAGTCTGCATATCCACCAACAGTGCATGATGGTTCCTTTTTCCCCCCGTCCTCACCAGCATTTGTTATTTGTGTACTTTTTTTATTTTTTAAACAGAGATACTTAAGGAAAAATTCAAAGCTGTGGTATACTTTGTGCTTTCACTCAGAAAGGCATATATGCAATTTACTATAATTTAGATTAAAGTGATAGAATTAAGTTTTGTAAATCTCTCTCAAAGTGAAACATCAAAAATACTGTATTATCGGAAAAATAAGAAATTATTTGTATTTAAATTTGCCAAGTAATAACATCGGCTTTGGTCAAAGGGCAGTTTATTATAAAAAACCTGGCCTTGCGTTCCCATCCATCTCTGCCACTAACTTTGTGACTTGAGGCTGATTACTACTTCATTGTGCTATTTTCTTATCGTTATTGGTTAAAAGAGAATATGAGCTCCTTCTTAGTCTTATGAAGATTAATGTGATTACATGAAATAGCTTGGTGGAATGCCGATGTTCAATAAGTGTTGGTTATTATTATTAGCCTAACATCTTGCTTATCCTTTGTATCTAAGCTTAGTTGTTACATCTTTCCGAAAGATTTTAATACTATAATAACTACTACATATATACATATATGTATATATATGCACATATGTATATTAGCCCTGCCTAGGTGACTCAGTTGGTTAGAGTATTGTCCCAGACACCAAAATATTCAATTCCAGGTTAGGGTGCATATAGAAGGCAACTGATCAATGTTTCTCTCTCTCATATCAGTGTTTCTCTCTCTCTCCCCCTTTCTCTTTCTCTAAAATCAATATCCTTTGGTGGGGATTTTAAAAAGTGTTAATATATATTCATATATACATGTATGGTATTACATGTATGGGATCTTTCCAAAACAAGTCTACCCAATGTCAGTATAATAAGAATGTTTGAGTGACATTGATGTAACCTGGCTGCCAAGGAGAGTGGACTGAAATGTACAGGTTTTGATAACTATGGCCTTATAGTATAATTGCCTCAGTTTTGTTTTTCTTTCTCAAGCTTGCTGTGGGTATTTGGGGAATCTTGGTTCCATGAAATTTTTTTGAATGTTTATTCTTGATATGTGAAATAGACCATTGTTATTTTGATAGGAATTGCATTGAATCTATAGATAGCTTTCGGTAGTATGGGCATTTGGGTAGTATGGAGATTTGGCTTCATCCTTGTGTTTCTTTTGTATTTTAGGTAGATCCGCTATGGCATTCAGTCTCATTAGGGTGGCCTTAGGTAATAGGTTTCCTGTGGGACCCAGTAGCTCAATATTCTTTAGCGCCTGAGCTGGGTGCCCGGGAATGTCCCTTGTGTGGTTATGTGAGCCCTCATGTTTAGTTAAGCCTGGATTGCTGTTGGATTGTCTGTGCTTTGTGTTAACCATCAGGCTAGCTGGCTCTGAGGATAACCCCAACTATAGAGTATGAGCTGCTGTGCATGTACTAGCCACACAAAGTGAAATTCACTTCAGCAGGGCCTGTTGTCTGTGGAGATTTCCCTTTGTACATGCTGCTTGTGGAGTTAGTTGGATCCTTCTCTGATGCTGTCTGAAGCTCACCACCACACATATTGGTCTGGGGTCTCATGGAGAAAGTCTGTGGCTGGTCAATATCAGATGCTGTCTGTGACTGGCCCTAGGAAGCCTCTTCGGAGCTACAGACCAATCTACTGTTTGCAGCTTCCTCTGATAAGCATTGGTGTGCATTTGAAAGGTTAAGCTGCTCACCAAAGCCAGCTTCTACCATCACTGAGCTCAGGAGCAGGTCTAAAAGCTTCAAGGCACCTGAGATTTATCTCCACTTTTCTCAGCCTGCTAGCTGCCTATTAGGTTCAGCACAGCTCTGGATGGTAAACAAGCTTTATAAGTTGTGCTTTCAGTAAGTCACCAGATAGGGGCAATTGGTGTTCACCAGATTGATATGGATTCAAATTCAGTGCATTTGATGGTCTGAGTAGACTCAGCAAAAGTCCCTGGTGTGCCAAGGCCAGGTGTGACTCACTGGGTGCCTGTAGATTTTTGCAGAGGTGAAGGGTCTCTGGAAATCATCAGGGAGAGGCCATCAGAGTTTATCAGGCCCAAACAGATCAAGATTTGTCAGGTATAGGGAAAGCTCTACCTCTTCATGTGCCAAGCTTGCAAGAACAAAATGCCTTCCACCCTAGAACCACATAGCTCATCAGTCTTGGGAGCTGCTGGGGGAGAAGGTGGCATTGGTCAGGCTTGTGGGAAGGTACAGTAAATGGCCCTCATCTCACAGCCACAAAACTCAGTCTCTGACACACCTGAGTCTTCCTGGACCTCTATACCCTGGGTCCAGGAAGCTGATGCCTTCGCAGAACATGAGTTCTTCAGGGTGAGGCAACAGGAGTCAAGATGAAGTTAGGGTTGTTGCATTTTTCCAGGCTTATGCTCTACAGAGGGAGCACTTGACCCAGGGAAGATGGCACCTGTGGGTGGCATGGGAGATGGTCTCAGCACATGGATTGTGGTGATTGTCACTTCACTTTTCTACCAAGAGCCACCCAAGTCTCTTCTCATCATATTCTTCTCTGAGCTGTGCTCCCATAATGGAGCTCAGGATGAATGACCATGAATAAGATGTAGTGCACTGGCCCTTTAAAAGTGCTTCGGTTACTAGAAGATTTCTGTCTCTTTCTGGCAGACAGAATCCTGCTTATTTTTATAGCCAGATATTATGTGGGTTCTTTTCCCAACTTTGGTGCATGGGCTGGGGAGCCCATTGTAGGGTGGAGACCTCATGCTCCTCATGGGGAACCTTTGCAACTGAGATATCACTGGATTCTCAGCCACCACACAGAAGTGGGAGGCCAGCCCGTTTAACATGTCTGTCCTTCCTAACATGTCTTAATGTGGCTTCCTCTGTAAATCCTTGGTTATAAATAAGAGTTCTGTTCAGCTAGTCTTTCGTTGGTTATTCATGCTGATTATTTAATATTTTAATTGTAATTCCACTTGGCTCTTGGGAGGAGGTAAGTGTGACTTTTGCCTACTCCATTGACATATTGGCTCTCTTCTATATTTTAACAAAAAAAAAACAACAACAACAAAAAAAAAACAGACTTGTATCAATATGAAGGAGAGCTTTTGTTTGATATTATTCTAAATTTAAGGGAAGATACAAATAATGCCTTGACAATCAATTTCCTACGTTCATTACAAATTTTGTCTCTTCTCTGTTATCACTCTTGTAGTTCATGACCTTCTAGAGAACATTCACTTAGTATTTTCTTAGGGAATTTGAGTATTTACAACAAATATCTTTATGTGCTTATTTTTTGTGCTTATTTTTTAAAACTTCTGTTGGATTGCTTTGTTTCCACTGTTCTGTATAAAATCAAGAATAAAAAATGATTAGCTGCAAATGTAACTTTGTAACCAGACCTATATAGTTGGGTTGAATAATTGCAATCATGTGCACACATTAAGCCTAAAATTATCACAAAAAAAGTCACATTCTCTTAACTTCACTCTATAAAGAACTATT
This sequence comes from Noctilio leporinus, assembly GCA_004026585.1. Classification (NCBI taxonomy): domain Eukaryota; kingdom Metazoa; phylum Chordata; class Mammalia; order Chiroptera; family Noctilionidae; genus Noctilio; species Noctilio leporinus. Next base: position 93,022 of record PVIW01005058.1, read on the forward strand.
AAAATTAGACCAGTATCTAGCTCTTAGCCACCACTTGAGTAAAATGTTGTCTGCCAACTTGGATCATCCTCCTCACCCCTGGTTTTATTGAGAAATAATTAACATACATTATTGTATAAGATTAATGTTTACAGCATCATGGTTTGATGAGGCAATTATCAAAATAGGTTCAGCTATCATCTATCTTTTCATATAGGTACAATCAAAAAAGAAAAAGTAATGAACAAAATTATCCCCAAAATGAGAATTCTTAATATTTACTCCCTTAACAACTTCCCTATACATCGTATAGCAGTGTTAACTATAATTAGTCACACATTATATCTCTAGTATTTATTTATCTTATAACTGGAAGTTTGTAACTTTTACCATTTTTTACCAATTTCCCCTTCCACCATCCTTCACTTTGATAACCACAAGTCTGATCTCTTTTTTTTCATGAGTTTGTAAAAATAAATTTTATAAATGATATCATACAGTATTTTTCTTTCTATGTCTGACTTATTTCACTTGGCAAATGCCTTCAAATTCCTTCCATGTTGTCCCAAGTGGTAGAATTTCTTTTTTCTTTTCTTTTCTTTTTTTTTTAAGACTGAATAATAACCTTGATGTATACATGGACCACAAATTCTTTATCCATTTACCCATAGATGGGTGCTTAGGTTGTTTTCATATCTTTGTTACTATAAATAATGCTGCTATAAACATTGAGTGCAGCTATGTTTTCAAGTTAATATTTTCATTTTAGTTAGACATATTCCCCAAAATGGAATTGTTGAACATATGGTAGTTCTATTTTTACTTTTTTGAGAAACCTCCATACTATTTTTCATAGTGGCTAAATTAATTTATAGTCCTACCAAATATGCACAAGATTTACTGTTCTTCACATACCTACCAGTGTTTGTTATCTCTTGTTTTTTGGGGGTGGGGGTATTTATTTTTATGATCACCACTGCAACAGGTATGAAGTAATATTTCATTGTGGTTTTAATTTGCACTTTTTTTTTTTTTTTTTTTAAGATTTCATTTCACTATTTTCAGAAAGAGAGGAAGGGAGAGAGACATCAATGTACGGTTGCGTTTCACCTGCCTCCAGCCACAGACCTGACTGGAGACCTAGTTTGCAACCTGGTTATGTGCCCTGGCTGGGGAATCGAACCTGCGACCTTTGGGTTCGCAGGCCGGCGCCTTATCCACTGTGCTACCAGCCAGGGCTAATTTGCACTTTTTCATGACTAGTAATGTTGAATATCTTTTGCGTACCTATTGGCCTTTCATATCTCTTCTTTGAAGAAATGTTTATTCATTTTTATTGCCTTTTTGTTATTAACTTGTATACTTTTTTAATGCTTTAGATATTAGCTTCTTATCATATATGTATTGTGTATGTTTTCATTTTGAAGTAGTCCCACTTGCTTATTTTTTATTTCATTTTTTGTGCTTTAGGTGTCATTGGATTGTTTTCTAAATCCCTTTCCAACTCTAGAGTTCTGTTTCTATGACCTATTGTTCCTCAATTTCAAGGATTCCAGCACTTCAAATGGCAAAGTTGTTTGCACTTTGAATAATTTATTGTAGGAATGTCATCTTGGGGCCTTGGGCCACTGGAGACTCTGTGCCCCATGAAAGCATAAAAGAATACTTTCTTTTACTGTGATTGTTTTAATGTGCTTCACAGAAACTTTATTTTTAGTAATTAAATGGGGGTTTTTTGGCAACTTTGTGTCAACCTAATCTTTCAGCATCATTTTTTCAATAGCATCTGCTTACTTCACATCTCTGGGTTACATTTCAGTAATTCTTGCAATATTTCATATGTTTTTATTATTATATTAGTTATGTTGATCTGTGGTCAGTGATCTTTGATGTTGATATTGTAATTGTTTTGGAGCACCACAAACTGCACCCATATAAGACAGAAAAGTTAAGTAATAAATACTGTGTGCGTTCTGATTGTTCCGCTGACTAATTCCCCTTCTCTCTCCCTTTCTTTAATCCTCTTCTTCCTGAGACACAATGATATTGAAGTCAGTGAATTAATAATCCTATAATAGCCTCTAAGTGTTCAAGTGAAAGGAATAATCATACATCTTTCACTTAGAAATGAAGGCATGATGAAAGCTGAGATAGGCCAAAAGCTAGGCCCCTTGTGCCAATTATTCAAATTGTGGATAAAAAGTTCTTGAAATAAATTTGCTATTCCCACAAACTCACACATAATAAGTAAGAGTAACAAAGTTATTGTTAATATGGAGAATGTTTAGTGGCCCTCACGGAAGATCAAACCTATCACAGCATTTTCATAAGCCAAAGACCAATCCAGTGCAAGGTACTAACTCTGTCCAATTTTATAAAGGCTTAGAGAGGCAAGGAAGCTGTATTTTTTAATTTTTAAAAGTATTTTATTTATTGTTTTTAGAGAGAGGGCAAGGCAGAGAGGGAGAGAGACATCATCAATGTATGGTTGCCTTTCACCTGCCTCCAGCTTCAGAGCTGGCTGGAGACCTGGCTTGCAACCTGGTTATGGGCCCTGGATGGGAATCAAACCAGTGAACTTTGGGTTCTCAGGCTGGAGCCTTATCCACTGTGCTACCAGCCAGGGCTTGGAAGCTGTGGAAAAAATAGTTTGAAGCCTGCAAAGATTGGTTAGTGAAGTTTAAAGAAAGAATTCATCTCCATAACACAAATGTGCAAGGTGAAGCAGCAGTGCTGATGAAAAGTTATAGCAAATTCACCAGAAAATCTATGTAAAATAATGAATAAAGGTTGCTACACTAAACAGTAGATTTTCAACATAGATAAGCGCCTTATATTGGAAGAAGATGCCATCTAGGACTTTCACAGCTAGAGAGGAGGTCAGTACCTGGCTTCAAAGGCCAGGCTGACTCTCTTGCTAGAGGCTAATGCAGCTGGTGACTTTGAGTTGAAGGTAATGCTCATTTAACATTCTGAAAATCCCAGAAACTTTAAGAATTATAATAAATCTACTCTGCCTGTGTTCTATAAATGGAAAAACAAAACCTGGATAACAGCACATCTGTTTACAACATGATGAACGGAATATTTTCAGCCCACTGTTCAGACTTACTGCTCAGAAAAAAAAAGATCACTTTCAAAATATTACTGATCATTGACAATGTGCTTGGTAACCCAAGAGCTCTGATGGAGATGTATAATGAGATTGATGTTTTCATACCTGTGAACACAACATCCATTCTGCAGCTCATGTATTTAACAGTAATTTTGACCTGTATTACTTAAGAAATGCATTTTGTAGGATGTTAGCTGCCATAGTTAGCACCCCTCTGATGGATTTAAGCTAAGTAAATTGAAACCTTCTGAAGAGAATTCAGCATTCTCTATGCCATTAAGAACATTCATGATTCATGGGAAAAGCTCAAAATGTCAACATTAACTGGAGTTTGGAAGAATTTGATTCCAACCTTCATGGGTAACTTTGGCTCAAGACATCAGTAGAGGAACTAACTGCAGTTGTGGTGGTAATACCAAGAGAACTAGAGTAAAAAGCAGAGCCTGAAGATGGTACTGAACTGCTGAAATCTCATTATAAAACTAAAGATGGGGATTTACTTCTTATGGGTGAAGTCTGCCTGTATGAAACCACAGCCTTTTTGAAATAAGTAGTGCCTAAATCTTCATGTATCCCTACCTGGGTTTGAAGCCCAGTTGTAGCTAAACAAAACTTGATGAACTCTCCCCAAACTCTTTTAGAGAGGATGTTAATATACAGTCTGGAATTCTGGGATTTTGTGAATACATGTTTCCTCCTGATACGAAGTGCAACTGATACAAGCAGCTACTCTGAGGTGATTATTTGCTCAGGCTGTATTTTTCCTGGCCTGGGGATGGAACTCGGAGGGCTTGGAGCCCTTGGAAGACAAACTGTGTAGATGCTGCTCAGCTCCCAGATTTGAATTTAGGGAAACAAGTTCTAAAGAAAAAGATTGAAATTGAGCAAGATCAAGTATTCACTTATGGGTTTATGCACAATTGCTTTTTATATTTTCCCCCTTTGATAGCTTATGGCATGTCTCAGGGCTGCCTCATTTGGAGAGATTTGTGCATCAAGTCAAAAAGATTTTATACTTCACATTTCTTTCTATTCTCCTGGGCTTCAACACACAGACAACCTTATTTGCATTTCTAGCATTCGTCTTTTTGCCTTTTACTGTTGCAGGGAATTACAACATCCTTTCTTTTGAGTCCTTTGGGCTATGGCTGTTCTAAGTCAGATATGTAATTGTGCCCAGAGTAGAAAAATACTGCATTGGTTCACATGGGAGATGTCTTTCTATACATTATTAGCACTTCTCCCTACATTTCTTGAATTGAGAGCCTGAATAAATGGTAGGAGTCTAAGGGGTTCGCTGGCAAACCTTTACACCAAGTTTCAAGTTCCAGCCTCTCTTCTCTCTCCTCCAAGAGTTATTCTTAGATTGATGATTTTTTATAAACCTTGGCCTAACTGTGAGGAAAGGTCCCTTTACTGTAAAAGGTAATTTTCTAGGGAAGTCAATTTCCTTTAGAAGCAATGTTAATTCGTCCAAACCAAAGAAAGAATTTAAACATCTTAAACATATAGTTTGTAAGCAAAAACCTATTACTCTGAACATTTTTGAAACATACAGGGGTATTTGAGGAAATTATTTATATACTGGAAAAATCTAATTAAGTACTCCCAAAAAACCTATTTTCCTTTGCCTGTTTGTCTCCACATCAATGAAAGGCCAATCATCAAGTCTTCCTCTGGTATTGCCCAAAAGAGTCTCTTGCAAAGTTTGCTGGTGAAAATCAGTCCATTGTTAGTCTGAACTTCAGGGCCAGAAGAAAAGACAATACTGTACTTTGCACAGTGTCTTTCTTCTGCTTCCAGGACCCTTCTATATCTTGGAGAAAGTATGTTATGCTACAGAAATATGTTAATTAATTCATCTACTTTTTAATTCAACATACAATATCTACATAGTCTGTAGGGTGTTGAGTTAGATTTTAATATTCAAGAGTTAAGAGTAAAGCTATTAAAAATAGCAAGATGGGCCCTGGCTGGTGGCTCAGTGGATAGGCACCAGCCTACAAACCCAAAGTTCACTGGTTTGATTCCCAGTAAGGGTACATAACCAGTTTGCAAGCCAGGTCTCCAGCCAGGTCTGTAGCTGGAGGCAGGTGAAAGGCAACCATACATTGATGTTTATCTCCCTCTTTGCTTCTCTCCCTTCCTTTCTCTTTAGAAATAATAAATAAAACCTTAAAAAATAAAAGTCAACTATTTTCATCATAGATATGACAGAAATTTTAATTGCCAATAGTCACACATGTATAACAAGACTTCAAAGGAAAAAATAAAAAATGTTAGGTGGGTGTTTGAATTGCTTGAGCAAATGCTGTGCACTGAGAACTGTACTGGGTCTTCAGAGGGGTGGCGAGAGGATTTGGGAACAGACAGGGATATGAGAACTTCAAAGAGTAGATTAATATTTCTTGTTCTCAGTTCATTGTACTATTTACAAAGGATATCACAGTATGCAGAGGAGAATAAAAGCAAACAGTAAATGTTCTGTGATGTAGTGAAGAAGCTCTGGGATTCAGCAAGAGGACATTCTAATTCTGACTCATTCTATGGATGTACAACCTTACCAAATCACGTAAACTTCTTATCTGATAGGCCCTCTTTTCAATGAAGAGATTAAAGTAAACAGTCTCTGAGGTTCCTGACAGAACAGGCACTTTATAAGATAAGTACAAGTTTATTTATTACCTAGAGAGTTAATGAGTTATGTAACAATAATTATATCACAATATATAATTTATTGTGCTAAAATCTTTATATGTTACTCCAGTTTAATATCTTGCAATCTTATAAAATTGGTGTTTTCTACCTATTTTTTAATAAACAGGTTCAAAAAGATTCAAGATTCTGCTCTTAACCACTACCCTGTAATAACAATAATACAGACTAACATATAAAGCTTGTCATATGCCCTAAACTAGTCCAAGCATTGTGTGTATATTAACTCATTTAATTTTCACAAAAAGCCTATGAGGTAACTATTATAATATTACAATCACCATAATACTTCCAAGAAAACTGATGCATGGTCATTTTAAGTCATTGATCCAACAAATGACAGATCTGAGGTTATAATTTAGGTGGTGTGGCTTCAAATGTCAAGTTCTTAACCAACAGGCAGTTCTATCCTTTGTTCTATGCATAATCATGGAAGAGTGTGGCTTTAATACAATAGTATAATGACAATATGTTTCACCCCAAAAGTGATGTGTGTGCACATGTGTGTATTGTGCAGGATATCATAACAGATATTCTTCCTCAGAAAAATAAGTCTTAAATATGGTTTGAAAATTGAAGAAAGGATATCATTTCATGGAGAGGAAGCAGGAGGAAAAATTCCAGGCAGGCACTAATTAGCCAGCACCACAGCAGACACATGCATGTAGGGAGCACAAGGAATCGAAGTTAGAGGTGTAATCTCACAGCAAGGTGGGAGAAAGCTTCAGTAGCCAGGTGCATTGTCAATACTAAGCAGGACAAGTAATGATAGGGCATAAATCTTTTTTTATTATTATTATTATTATTATTGAGGTAAATTGGCATATAACAGTATATTGGTTTAAGTGTAACTATTATTCTGATAGATAGATTTAGGAAGAAACAAAAAAGTCAATACCATGTTTTCTGGCACCAGTTTTCTTTGCTTTTCCTCAGTTATAACACTAGGTCAGAATCTTATTACTTAGACCCCTGACATGGCCTCCTAGCAGGTTTCCTTGACCTAGAGCTCCTCCTTTCCATGAAACTCCATTCAGTCCTTCATCTCTCTAAACTTAATATTTATACCATGTTTTTATGTAAAAATTTAATCTCTTCTTCCTACCCAATAAAGTTCAAACTCCTTAGCCAGGTACATGTATATATATTATTTTATTGCTTTGTCTAACACTTCTTCCCAGAAACCTACCATTGCCATCTCTGTTGCTAATGATGGCTGATGCCCATCTGTAACCACCAGGGCTCCGCCTTTGCTGACGTCAGGCTCTTTGGTTTGCAGTGTCTGCCATTGTCATTTCCACCCTTGCCACCACAACTCTCTCTGTATCTGTCACATGTCCTTACTTTTCCTTTTCTCATCCACCTTGTGCTTTATGTTTGTACCACACCATTCAAAAATAATCCCACCGTTCTAATCTTCTCTACAACTCTTAGGTTATTTATTCCACCCACTTTGAACTTGTCACCCACTGCATTATCTTGAAGAAGCCAGAACATTTGAGTTCTAATTTGAGCTTCACCATCTAAAATAGAAATTATTTATTCATTTTTGAAATGGGAGTGATGCTATTTACCTATTTAACCTTTGTTATCATGTGATGATCAAATATGGAATGGTATTTATGTGAAAGTACTGTAAACTGTATAAAGAAGGCTTTCATTTTGTTGTATTTTATGTTTTATTTTGGTTTGTGTGACTTAGGAAAGCCAGACTTGCAGCATGTACACTAGCATTTTCCCTTTGTGTCCTGCACAGTTCAAGTATGATGCCTTGCTACCAGCAGGTGATCAGGAAATATTTATGGACTGAGTGATGAATCATCTCCACAAAAAGAGAGTGAGCCTTTTAATTGTCCCTTGTAGGATTTGTTTGTTGACAAATGTGTGATCATGGAGATTCTTTGACTCTCCTTTTAAGCTTCTCTTCTCTCTACCTCCCTAACACACTCACACTCACACTCACCTGTTCCCTGGTCTTCCCAGCTGTCACAGCTTTAGGAAGTAAATAGCAGTGTTATGAACATGACATTTATTTTACTTTGGTGTTCGTGCTTCTTGAGTCACTGTAGCCTTTGTGCAAGGCTCAGAGCTGGAATATGTTCTGGGACTGAGCACATTTTCTTGGTTATGATAAAAATGGCAAAAGCCAGTGACTTATCCCACAATGTTATGAGGAAAGACTAAAACACTTGGAATTAGAAACTGAAGATAAATAGATCTACGGCTCTTAGTTTTGAGTGTTCAATAAAAATCACCATCCAAATCATGTACTCTAACAGATACCACTGTGAAGATTAGAGTTCTTGACATGATTATGAAAGAGAATTGATTCTCAGAATGAAGGACCTATGATGCATCTGGTACCATCAATGAAGCTAAGATTCCTGTTGAATTCTACCTTTGAGGAGTACCTGAGGCAGGTATCCAGGTGTCATATCTGAGCTTTACCAAGCCATATTGGAATCCAGGTCAAAGAGAAAATTCAGTAATATTGACTCCACCTTTAAAAATTATATTTTGTCCATTATGGATTTTTGCATTAATTTTGTTTTTTATCATATTGCTTTAAAATATTATTTATCTTGTTTATTGAGCTCTTGGTTCACATGAAATCTACACCCAGAGAAAATGCCTTACTCATCTGACATTAGTTCCAGCTTTAATGCATTTGATTTTAATGTGTTTCTATGTGTGTACTGGTAACAAATAAAATACTTTTTAAAAATGTCTCAATTATAGAAAAAGTGCTTTCTTCCTGGATTGTGAATTATGGAATAATCATTATTCTTACAATATCAACATTTAGTGGCTAATTGGTTTTTGATTTCTACAAGATGTTTTCTAGAATATTGTAGTCAAGTGTGGTACCTCCCTTCTTGGAATTTAAAACATAGCAGTATTTATTCAGGGAACAGTTGATGCAGTTGACATTTAGTCAATACACACAATGTTTTAGATGCTTTGAGTAGTAGGTTTACATGCTTTATATTTCTCACAGCAACCCTCAGTCATAATACAGTTATTACACACACACACACAAACAAACAAAAAATAACAAAAAAACTGCCCTGGCCTGTGGCACAGTAGATAGGGCACCAGCCTGCAAACCCAAAAGTCACTGGTTTGATTCCCATCCAGGGCAACATAACTGGGCTGCAAGCCAGGTCTCCAGCTGGTCTGTAGCTGGAGGCAGGTGAAAGACAACCACACATTGATGTTTCTCTCCCTCTCTGTCTCTCTCCCTTCCCCTCTCTATAAATAATAAATAAAATCTTTTTTAAAAGCCTATTTTTAGAGTAATTTTTGCTTCAAAACAAAATTGACTGAAAGTACAAGGTTCCCATATATCTCACTTCTACTACCTCTCTTCCCACGCACACTCCCCTACTATCAACATCCCTTGACATTTGTTGCAATCAATCAACCTATGTTGAAATATTATTATCCCCCATAGCCCATAGTTTACTATAAGGTTCACTCTTAACCTGGTTATGTGCCCTAGCTGGGAATCAAGCCTTTGGGTTCACAGGCTGGCACCAATCTACTGAGCCAGGGCTTGTTGTATACTCTATGGCTTTGGACAATTGTGTCGACCACTGCACTATCATGGAGTTTCATTGCCTCAAAAGTCCTCTGGAACCAACAGTATGGGAAAACATATTTACCAATGATACCTCAGATAAGGGTTTGATACCCAAAATATATGAAGAACTAATATGACTCCACACCAGGGAGACAGACAGCCCAATTAAAAAATGGGCAAAGGACCTGAACAGACAACTGACTGAGGGAGACATACAAAGGGCCCAAAGGCATATGAAAGAATGCTCAATATCACTAGCCATCAGAGAGGTGCAAATTAAAACCACAATAAGATATCACCTCACACCTGCCAGAATGACAATCATCAACAAATCAACAAACAACAAGTGTTGGTGAGGATGTGGGGAAAAGGGAACCCTGGTGCACTGTTGGTGGAAATGCAGGCTTATGCAGCCACTATGGAAAACAGTATGGAGTTTCCTTAAAAAACTAAAATTAGAACTTCCTTCTGATCCAGCAATTCCACTACTAGGAATATACCCAAAAAACCCTGAAATACCAATTCAGAATTGTATCCCTATGTTCATAGCAGCACTATTTACAATTGCCAAGTGCTGGAAACAGCCTAAGTGCTCATCAGTGGATGATTGGATCAAAAAAATTTTGGTACATTTACACAATGGAATACAACACAGCAGAAAGAAAGAAGGAACTTCTACCCTTTGCAACAATATGGATGGAACTGGAGAGTATTATGCTTAGTGAAATAAGCCAGTCATTGAAAGACAAATACCATATGATCTCACCCATTATAGGACAATAATGAACAAAACAAACAAGTAAGCAAAACAGAACCAGATACATGAATACAATGAATAGACCTTCAGTGGGCAAAAGGGAGGGGGCGGAGGGAGGAGGAGGCAAAGAAGGGGAGCAATTTAGTCAAGGAACTAGTATGGAAGAACCATGGCCATGGACAACAAGTGGTATTGACTTTGAGGGGAGTGGATGGATGGGGAAGGGGACAGAGGGAAGAAAAAAGGGAATGGATGTAATAAAAAACAGTAAAATTAAATTTAAAAAAAGGTTCTCTGTGCTTCACGTGTTCCTCCATCCCCCGCAACCCTGTAACAATGACCCTTTCACTGTCTCCATAGTTTTGCCTTTCCTAGAATGTCACATAGTTGGAACCATACAGTATGTAGCCTTTACAAATTAGCTTTTTTCATTTATTACTATTTATTTAAGGTTTCTTCCTGTTTTCCACGGCTTGATAGTTTATCTTTTTACCTATAAATAATATTTCATTGTCTGGATGCTATTATATTTATTTTCATCTGAGAGAAACAGTATCTACACCAAAGTCAAAGTGAGCAAAGGAAGGAGGTTTGAGGTCTAAGTCTTCTGATGCCATTTCAAGTGCTATTTCTGTGAGTTTACAGTTGTTTCAGATAAGAAAGAAGTGAATATGTCTGGATATTTATGGATACCAAAGTGCTTTAATGGGGTCTCAAATGAATGGAACAATCTTAAAATTTTCATTTTTAGATAAGGCTCGATTGATTTATTCTTTGCATATTCCAGAAAAGTTGCATGGAATGTGGAGTTATTAGGAGGCAATTTAAAGGCTCCATAAGAGATGAAAGTTAGACTGGGATTTGGGAGTTTCCCAGGGATATGATGAAAATTGAGAAATGTAGAAAAACATGTGAACCAGTTAACTTCTTGAGAAACTCCCCATACAAAGCACGTATATTCTTATATACCAGCTATCAAATAAGCACAACTGAAGCATGACAAAACTGAACTTTCACTAGATTCAAGTTCATGTTTCTCTTATTGTGATATTTTCCTTCTTCACTTAATGTATCTGTAGTAGGTACTGACAACTTGCATTTTTTAACCATTTACTATTTGTAAAACCTGGTGCCACTTTATATGCATTGACTTATTTAATTCTCACCATATGTCTAACAAGTAGCTTCAATTTTTATACCCATTCTTCAGGTAAAGAAATTCAATATCTAAATAGAAGTCACTTGCTCTGAAGCAAAATTTAAACCCATGTTAGTCTGGTTTTGGAGCCCAGACTCTTATTCACTACATTCAGTACTATCAGGCATCCAAAGTATATTAAACTGATGTTCATTTTTCATATTTGAGCATTCTCTTTAAACTTATAAAAAGAGTCATGCAGGAAAACTTAACATTACTAAATAAACACTAAATCAATTATTCAATGAGAATGTCCTAAGCAACCTCAAGTTGCCCAAATGTAGACTTGATATTCATGGCTAGAAAAAGGAGTACATGTTTTATACTTGTAATGTGTCTGCGTTTTTGTGTAGTTGCACCAGATAAACTTCTTTGAATGGAGAAGAAAAATATTTTGAGTTGACAAATTGGCTATGTCTCATATATTGCATCAATACTCCTTAATAAATACAAGAGTAGAACTGAACACTTATTGAACACCATGGCAAGGGTTTCATTCCCTCGGTAATGAGATATTACTTTGTTCATTTTATAGGTTAGAAAATGAAAGCTCAGAAAAATGGTTTGCTCAATTACCAAGAGTCAGTAAGTGGCACAGTTAGGATTTCCAGTTACATCTGTTTGGTTCAAAAATGTTTACTCTTTCTAGTATATCATAATGCTTTTTATTAAGCTTGATTTCCTAGATAAATGCTTCTACTTTTTATATGTTGTCCATGTTGAATGTCATATTACTTGGATGCCTTGTAGAGACAAGTATAGTAATTAAAAATGGACAGGAGGAAAGATGTCAGGAGCAAATTGTAAGTTTGCAGGTGTTCCCTAAAGGAGACTCAGGTTTATCAGTTCAATTCTCTAAACTGCATTTTCTCACCCTTTCTTACCCACACACAGTAATTCCTTTATTATTTTAAATTAATCACTTGTGAACCACTTTAGAAATGCTAAGAAATTACTTAAAAATGTTGAATTGACAGCTAAATTGAATGGAATGTTTCTTAGAACAGTTCTCTTTTTGCCATTTTCTCTATTTAAACTCAAAGTCCTTATGCCTCATCTCTTTCCTGAATGGCAGAAGATGTAAGTAGAGAATCAAAGGGTGAATACCAGTTCACCTCCATTTCCACTTCTTTGCAAGCCTGGGTTTGGAGAAATGAACCCCAGAAAATAGAAGGTAAGAGGCTAAACCTGTTTCTAATCAGAGTTGGCATTTGCAAAAATGTATAGGGCAGATAACAGTTATGTAAACAGAACAATGAACTGTAGTCTGAGACTTGGTTCTGGACCTAACTTCCAAGTCACCCAAATTATAATTCAAAATCATCCAATAAGTGCTAATATGTAGAAAAACAATTGTAGCAAGTGATAAAATAACTATGTATACTGTACACATGTATTTTTATGCATAGGAAGAATCATAATACTATAAAACTATATTACAAGTCTACTGTAATCAAAACAGTCTGGTACTAGTATAAGAATAGATATATAGATCAATGGGACAGAATAGAGAGCCCAGAAATAAACCCAGGACTCTATGGTCAATTAATATTTGACAAAGGAGGAAGGAACATAAAATGGAGTAAAAACAGTCTCTTCAACAAGTGGTGTTGGGAGAAATGGACAGTAACATGCAAAAAATAAAACTAGACCACCGACTTACACCATACACCAGAATAAACTCAAGTGGGATAAAGGACTTAAACATAAGTGGTGCCACCATAAAGGTCCTGGAGAAAAATATAGGCAGTAAAATTTTAGATATCCTATGCAAAAATATTTTACACTTCTCCAAGGGCAAAGGAAATAAAAGAACAAATAAACAAATGAGACTTTATCAAACTGAAATGTTTCTGTTCAGTTAAAGAGAACATCAGCAAAATTAAAAGGGAATGAACTGTATGGGAAAACATATTTGACAATAATATTGCAGACAAGGGTTTGATATCCAAAATATATAAAGAACTAATGTGACTCAACACCAGGGAGACAGACAGTCCAATTAAAAAATGGGCCAAGGACCTGAACAGACAACTCACTGAGGGAGACACACAAAGGGCCCAAAGGCATAAGAAAGAATGCTCAATATCACTAGCTATCAGAGAGATGCAAATTAAAACCGCAATAAGATACCACCTTACCCCTGTCAAAATGGCAATCATCAGCAAATCAACAAGCAACAAGTGTTGGTGAGGATGTGGGGAAAAGGGAACCCTCATACACTGTTGGTGGGAATGCAGGCTGGTGCAGCCACTATGGAAAACAGTGGAGTTTCCTGAAAAAACTAAAACTAGAACTTTCTTTTGATCCATCAATTCCACTACTTGGACTATACCAGAAGAATCCTGAAATACCAATTCATAAGAACCTATGTACCCCTATGTTCATAGCAGCACTATTCACAATAACTAACTGCTGAAAACAGCCTAAGTGCCCATCAGTGGATGATTGGATCAAAAAACTTGGGTACATTTACACAATGGAATTCTATATAGCAGAAAGAAAAAAGGAACTTTTACCCTTTGCAACAACATGGATGGAACTGGAGAGTATTATGCTTAGTGAAATAAGCCAGTCAGTGAAAGACAAATATCATATGATCTCACCCATTACAGGACAATAATGAGCAAAACTAACAACAAGCAAAACAGAACCAAGTATATGAATACAAGGAATAGGCCTTCAGTGGTCAGGGGAAAAGGGGTTGGTAGAATATCTACAAATCAATAAATGTGATACTTCACATAAAGAAAATGAAAGATAAAAAACACACGATCATATCAATAGATACAGAATAATTATAAAATCCAGCACTAATTTGTGATAAAATCTCTCAGCAAAGTGAGAGTAGAGCGAACATATGTCATCATAATAAAGAAATACATGACAACCCTGGCTGGTAGCACAGTGGGTAAGGTGCCGGCCTGCGAACCCAAAGGTCGCAGGTTTGATTCCCCAATCAGGGCACATAACCAGGTTGCAAACCAGGTCTCCAGTCAGGTCTGTGGCTGGAGGCAGGTGAAAGGCAACCACACATTGATGTCTTTCTCCCTCTCTGCCTCTCTCGCTTCCCCTCTTTCTAGAAATAATGAAATAAAAAAATTTAAAAAAAGAAAAAGAAAAAAAAAGAAATACATGACAAACCCATAGCTAACGTAATACTTAGTCAAGAAATTGGAAACTTATTCAAAAAAATAATGAAAGAAAACTTCTTTAATTTTTTTTAAATTTTATTGTTGTTGTATTACATCCATCGCCTTTTTGCTCCCCTCTGTCCCCCTCCCCACCCACCCATTCCCCCGAAAGTCAATCCCACCTGTTGTCCAAGTCCATGGTTCCTTTATACTAGGTTCTTGTCTAAGCTGCTCCCCTTTCTTGCCTCTGCGTCTCCCTCCCCCCATCCCCTTTCCCCCGGACCACTGAAGGCCTATTCATTGTATTCATATATTTGGTTCTGTTTTGCTTGTTGTTAGTTTTGCTCATTATTGTCCCGTAATGGGTGAGATCATATGATATTTATCCTTCACTGACTGGCTTATTTCACTAAGCATAATACTCTCCAGTTCCATCCATGTTATTGCAAAGGGTACAAGTTCCTTCTTTCTTTCTGCTATATAGAATTCCATTGTGTAAATGTACCCAAGTTTTTTGATCCAATCATCCACTGATGGGCACTTAGGCTGTTTCTAGCACTTGGCTATTGTAAATAGTGCCGCTATGAACATAGGTGTACATAGGTTCTTATGAATTGGTATTTCAAGATTCTTTGGATATAGTCCAAGTAGTGGAATTGCTGGATCAAAAGGCAGTTCCATTTTCAGTTTTTTAAGGAAACCCTATACTGTTTTCCACAGTGGCTGCACCAGCCTACATTCCCACCAACAGTGTATGAGGGTTCCCTTTGCCCCGCATCCTTGCCAACACTTGTTGTTTGTTGATTTGCTGATGATTGCCATTCTGACAGGTGTGAGGTGGTATCTTATTGTGGCTTTAATTTGCATCTCTCTGATGACTAGTGATGTTGAGCATTCTGTCATATGCCTCTGGGCCCTTTATATAGCTTCCTCAATGAGTTGTCTGTTCAGGTCCTTTGCCCATTTTTTTTTTTTTTATTTCATTATTTTTAGAAAGAGGGGAAGGGAGAGAGGCAGAGAGGAAGAGAGACATAAATGTATGGTTGCTTTTCACCTGCCTCCAGCCACAGACCTGACTGGAGACCTGGTTTGCAACCTTGTTATGGTGCCCTGGCTGGGGAATCGAACCTGCGACCTTTGGGTTCACAGGCCGGCGCCTTATCCACTGTGCTACCAGCCAGGGCCCTTTGCCCATTTTTTAATTGGGCTGTCTGTCTCCCTGGTGTTGAGTTGCATTAGTTCTTTATATATTTTGGAGATCAGACCCTTGTCTGAGGTATCATTGGCAATTATGTTTTCCCATACAGTTGGCTCCCTTTGAATTTTGCTGATATTTTCTTTAGCTGAACAGAAACTTTACAATTTGATATAGCCCCATTTGTTGATTCGTTCTTTTATTTCCTTTGCCCTTGGTGAAGTATCCATAAACATATTTTTGCGTAGGATATCCAAAAGTTTACTGCCTATATTTTTCTCCAGGACCTTTATGGTGGCACTGCTTATGTTTAAATCCTTTATCCATCTTGAGTTTATTTTGGTGTATTGTGTAAGTTGGTGGTCTAGTTTTATCTTTTTGCGTGTTGCTGTCCAGTTCTCCCAACACCATTTGTTGAAGAGACTGGAAAACTTCCTTAATTTGATGAAGGAAATAGACATACCAGTTCAGGAAACACAGAGAATCCCTCTTTTGGGTTGGACCCAAAGAGGACCAAACCAAGATACATCATAATTAAAATGCCAAAGGTTAAAGATAAAGAGAGAATTTTAACAGCAGCAAGCAAAATCAGAGAGTTACCTATAAAGGGGTCCTTATAAGATTATCAGCTGATTTCTCAAAATAAACTTTGTAGGCAAGAAGGGGCTAGTAAGAAGCATTCAAAGTGATGAAAAGTAAGAACATACATCCTATATTATTCTATCCTGCAGAACTATAATTTACAATGGAAGGGAAGATAAAAGGCTTCCTAGACAAAGTAAAGCTAAAGTCATTCATCATTACCAAGCCCTTATAATATGAAATGTTTAAGGGACTTATTTAAAAAAAAAAGAAGAAGATCAAAAACAATGAACAATAAGAGGGCAATAAATTCACAATTATCAATAATTAAGTCCAAATATCAAACTAAGCAAACAAGCAGAACAGCAGATAGAGAATCACAGATAGAGAGATCACTTACAGAGTTATCAGTTGGGAGGTGGAAGGGGGTATATGGGGGAAAAGGTACAGGGATTGAAAAGCACAAATTGGCAGGTACAAAATAGACTGGGGGGTTATAAGAACAGTATAGGTAATAGAGTAGCCAAAGAACTTACATGCATGACCCAAGAACATGAAGTAAGGGGGGACTGCTGGAGGGAATGGGGATACTCAGTGGGGGTGGAGGGGATGGGGACAACTGTAATAGTAAAATCAGTAAATATATTTTTAAAACAAAGCTATAGTACATTGAATAAAGTAATTGAGGAAAATACAAATGAGTGGAAGCATATACCATGTTCATGGATTGGAAGAATTAACATCATTAAAATATTCTTACTACCCAATGCAATCTAGAGAGTTAATGCAATGTCTATTAAAATATCAATGGAATTCCAAAAACTTATATGAAACCCCAAAATACCCTCAATAACCTCAGCAATTTTGAGAAAGCACAAATTTAAAGAGATAATACCTAATTTCAAACTATATTACAAGGCCATTCATTATCATCAAAACAGTCAGATACCAGCATAAAAACAGACATATCGATTAATGAAACAGAACAGAGAATCCAGAAATCAACCTGTGCCTTTATGGTCAATTAATATTTGACAAAGGAGGCAAGAGCTTATAGTAGTGAGTAAATAGTTTCTTCAAAATATGGTGTTGAGAAAATTGGATGATACAAGGAAAACAATTGAAACGAGATCACCAACATACACTATATACAAGTATAAACTCTAAATGGATAAAAACTTACATGTTAAATAATGAAACCATAAAAATCTTAGAAGAAAACAGGCAGTAAAATCTCAGACATCTCTCATAGCAACATTTTTGCTGATATGTCTCTTAGAACAAGAGAAAAAAAGGAAAACATACAAATGGGACTATATCAAACTAAAAAACTTCTACACAGCATAAGAAACCATTAGCAAAATGTAAAGGTGATCTACTGTATGGGACAACATATTTGCCATGATACATTTGATAAGAGGTTAATTTCCACTATTTATAAATCACTGTACAACAAAACTAGGAAGACAAAAAAAATTCAATCATATGATCTCACCCATTACAGGACAATAATGAACAAAACTAACAACAAGCAAAACAAAACCAAATATATGAATACAATAAATAAGCCTTCAGTGGTCAGGGAGAAAGGGGTTGGGGGGAGGGGGAGGCAGAGGCCAGGAAGGGGAGCAGCTTAGACAAGAATTTAGTATAAAGGAACCATGGACATGGATGACAGGTGGGATTGACTTTGGGGGGAACGGGTGGGTGGGGAGGGGGACAGAGGGGAGCAAAAAGGCAATGGATGTAATACAACAATAAAATTTAAAAAAAAAATGGGCAAAGGACCTGAATAGACAGTTCTCCAAAGAGGACTTACTGAAGGCTAATAGATATAAAAATATGCTTAACATCACTAATCATTGAAGAGATGCAAACTGAAACTACAATGAGATATCACCTCATTCCTGTCAGAATGGTTATCATTCATAAATCAACAAATAAGTGCTAACGAGGATGCAGAGAAAAGAGGACTCCTGTGCAGTGTTGGTGGGAATGCAGACTGGTGCGGGCACTGTGGAAAATGGTATGGAGATGCCTCAAAAGAATGGAACTGCCTTTTGATCCAGCAATACAACCTCTGGGAATATATCCTAAGAATCTGGAAACCAATTCAAAATAATATGTGCACTCCTATGTTTATAGCAACATTATTTACAATAGCCACTGGAAGTAGCCCAAGTACATATCAATAGATGAGTGGATAAAAAAGCTGCAATACACATACACAATGGAATTTTGATTACAGTGTAGGTTCTATATTTTGTATTAGATTCAGTTATAAAACAAAGTGGTTAGAAAAGTATGCGCTTTATAGTGTGGCCCCCTGCTCCTTCAAGTACCCACCTGATTCCATACATAGTTATTTGGATATTATTGATTATGTTCCTCATGCTGTAACTTATATGCTGTGATTATTCTCTAACTAGTAATTTGTACTGCTTAACTCCTTCACCTTTTTTTCCACACAGCCCCCTAATTCTCCTCTCATCTGACAGCTGTCAGTCTGCTCTCTGTGTCTATTAATCTGTTTCTATTGTTTGTTACTTTATTTTGTTCATTAGATTCCACATATAAGTGAAATTGTATGGTATGTGTCTTTCTCTAACTGACTTATGTGAATATTGGAGTACACAATTTCTGGAAACTGAGTTTAGGTTCCATTATCTTTTCAGTAAGAGAAACTAAAAATTAGATTTAAACCACAGCATGGGCTCTGGGAAAGAGACCTAGATAGGTGAGATATTTTGGAGTATAAATTACTGGGAATGGAGAGTAATTTAGAGGGAGGAAGCTGGGGTGGTCCCCAAGTTTCTATCTGGGTAACAGGGGGGGGTGGTTGTCCATTATTAGCACCAGGAGAAGTCTAGCAGGACTTTGAAATCAACTGTCTGGTGTTCTGGAGAGAGCCCTGGGATGGCAAAGGAAATATGAATGAGCAGTAGCAGTAAAGTACACAGGAGTTGAAGAACCCGTGGCAGAGATGGCCCTGAGAGGATGGGTGTCAGGTTTTGTTTTTCCCGTGTTTGCAGAGATCAGGGGGCTTTACTACATGAGTGAGAATTGCTGGATAAAGCTCTTCTAATAGCCCCAGTTCCAGGCATCTTACTGGTGTTGCACATTTCTCTGACTGGCAACTCCTGTGTAATAAGAGATTATTAGGCAGCAAGCAGGCAATCCCAGAACCTTCTGCCATGTCATTGCTCATCTGCCTCTGAATCAAATCAAGGAGAGGAGAGGGAAAGTGAAAGAGTCCACTTGGCTGCATATAAGACCTCCAAATTTATTAGAACTGGAGATGCCAGGTCTGCAGGTCTCAGGTGCAAAACTGGCAAATGATGATGGCAGGGAGACCTCTGGTCTGGTAGCAAAGAACTTATGCAGAGCCTTGATATTTGCCATGCTTTATTGCAAGGAGCAGCAGGCTAACAATAACACGGCCAGGCAGCTAGTGTCAGCATCCTCGTGCACAGTTGTCCTGCCCCATACAGCAGCAACAAGCTTACAGCAAAGGCAGTCTTATATACTCATTAGAACAAAGAGGCAGTATACCCAAAGTTGACATCTATCTGCTCAGGGTTGCTAAGTTGGTTACCTTTGGGGGCTCAGTGTTCCAGGGTCTGGGATAAGATTAACTCCAAGACTAATTATTTGGCAAACCCCAGAGGAAGGTCCAGCCATATCTTAAAAGGGACTGGGGATTTTTCCCTTCACCCTAATACCTGACTCCTAGATGGGTGAAGCCTTCGTGTGATGGATCTGCTATAGGTGGGCCCTCTGGAACCATAGCCTACAACAACAATACAGAGCACAACACCCCACTACTATTATTCCAGCAATGACAGCTAGACCGTACAGGACCCAATGCCAGGTGGTTCCCAGGGAATGCCACCACTTGACTAGGGGATCCTCAGATAAGCTTTGTATGGCTTGCACTTCTTTATCTGTTTCACAGAGGGCACTCTGTATGTCTTCCTGATGGTCAGGTATGTACATGCAACACTACTCGTAAGAGGGACACGTGCCACCATGGGCAAGCAGTATGTCTAGGGCCATATGGTTCTGCAAGACACCTTTCTCATATGTGTGGCTTCATCCAGCATTAAAGTTAATGCGTGGTGAGTCTGGTTATGAGCTCACACCTCATGCTTAGCTAGAGCTTCAATGCCCAATTCCACCTTGAAAGTTCTTCCACCTGGAATAAAAAGGGCTAAAAAATAAAACCACCAAGGGGCACCATTTTCACAGTGCCACCTGTGATAGAGTCCCAGTTAGAAGCAGTCTGGGGTAGAATACTCGCCACAGGTATAGTGTTCTACCTGCGGGACAGGCAAACATGGCCATCCCTGTCAACTGCAAACCACTAATACCTGCCGGGAGATAGTCAGTTCGTTTAGTTCCCGAACAGGGATGTCCATCCCACCAGGTTGCACCATGGAATCTATTTGCTTACCAATGACATGCAATGGTAGTGCTCTCCCTTGTATCAGTAACTCCAAGGGAAAATAGCCCATTCAGCGAGGTTCTTTATTCAATAGCCAAAAAGCTGCCAGCAGCCAGGGGCCACCCCTGCAAGGAGGGTTTGTGGGGCAATAAAGTGTTCAGCTTTTCCTTCAAGAGGCCATTATACCATTCAATCATGCCAGCAGCTTGTGGATAATATGGGACATGTTAAGTTCAGTTAATGTCCTCCTGTTCAGCCCACCTCTGGACTAAAGGCCCCATAAAATGTGACCCTTAGTCACTTACTATACTAAGGGGTCACCCTTACAGGGCACACAGATACTCCAGGGCCTTAATAGTATGCTGCTGATCAGCTTGAGTCACTGGGAAGGTGAAAAGAAGGCCTGTATTGGTGTCCACAGCTGTTAAGGCATACTGATACCTTTGGTCCTTGGGCAAAGGACCTATGTAGTCCACCTGCCAATGCTGCAGGGGTTGGTCTCCTTACTTTACCGTGCCTTCTTGGTAAGGGAGACATCATCACAACAACTCAATCCCAAACAATATTCACAGTCATGGGTGATAGCTATGACCTCTGTATCTGTCAAAAGCAAACCATACCTCTTTGCTATTAACAATAGCATTTTCGGGCCCACATGGCCACAACATTGGTGGAGCCACAGAACTGTAGGAAGAGAGGACTGCAGGGCTCAAACTTCTGCCACCGTGTCGGCTTCATCATTTCCTGGTATAATGACCTGAGACATGGTAAATTGTGGCCCCAATCTGGGAGCCTCTTTCCCAGAGGTACTCCCACATCTCCCACCCCACAGAGGGCATTGCTCTATCATCCAGTCCTGCAGGTGCCACTGCTGGAGCCATAAGGTAAGGTCACCTTGCACAGCCCAACTATCTGTGCAGATGGTCACAGGTCCTGCTTCTTTGGTAAGGACCGTCCATACAGCACCCAATTCAGCCTATGGGCTGTTCTGACCCAAACCTATTTCATACTAGATGATATCTGCTTCTGGATGGAAGGCCACTGCTGTCCATGTAGCAGGATTCCCCCAACTGAAGCCCTCTGTACACCAGGTGTCCCTGGGAATATGACCTTTTCCCTCCTGGTAAAGACTTTTATCTATAGAGCCTGGTGATGGCCTCTCCATTTCCTCTATAAGCATCCCACTTGACCACTGTAGAAGCTTGAGCCACCCCTGACTTGGAGGCACTTAACCAGGATTTACATCCTTCAATTGGGAGGGCAGTGTGGACTGCCACTTGCTGTTCTCCCGTCAGGGTTTCACAAGCCTGTAATGCAGGATATGTAGCCACTAATTGCTCCTCCATAGGAGAGTAGGAAGTTTTAGCTCCCTTCCACAGGTGGGACCAAAACTCTATGGGTTCTCCCCTCATACACTGTTGGTGGGAATGCAGGCTGGTACAGCCACTGTGGAAAACAGTATGGGGTTTCCTTAAAAAACTAAAAATGGAACTGCCTTTTGATCCAGCCATTCCACTACTTGGACTATACCCAAAGAAGTCTGAGACACCAATTCATAAGAACCTATGCACACCTATGTTCATAGCGGCACTATTTACAATAGCCAGGTGCTGGAAACAGCCTAAGTGCCCATCGGTGGATGATTGGATCAAAAAACTTTGGTACATTTACACAATGGAATTCTATATGGCAGAAAGAAAGAAGGAACTTGTACCCTTTGCAACAACATGGATGGAAC
>PVIW01005059.1:0-42454 GCA_004026585.1 Noctilio leporinus
TTTGTAGTTCTCCTGGAGTTGTTTACAGTTTTCTTTGATGTGGCTGAGCTCACTGAGCTTCTCTATCATCATGCTTTTGAATTCCTTATCTGATATTCCAGGTGCCTCTGTTTCATTTTGTGTTCTTTCTGGGGATTCTTCCTTTCCTTTTGGTGATGGACTGATTCTTTTTTTCCCCATTTTGGGTGTCTGTTCTTGCATGCTCTTTATTTATTTCTTTATTTTTGTTCTTTCCTTGGGTTAACGTGCTTTGCTTCCTTGCCTTAGTTGAACACCCTTCTGTGATAGGAGATTTGTGGAGTTCAGTGTTGCCGTGACCCAGATTTTCGCCACTTGCTGTTCTTGGTGTGTTCTTTATTTGTGCTGTCTGGTTGTATTCTGGGCCTGTGGGCTTTTAGCAGAAATAAAAACAAAACAAAAAACAAAAAACAAAACAAACAAAAATACCAAAAACAAAAAACCAAACCAAACCAAACAATAAAAAAATGCAAAAGGAAAAAAGAAATAAGAACGATAATAATAATAAGCAGAAAGGGTTTAGATGGCTCTTCATCCTTAATAATCCCTGACTGACCCAGATGGAGCCTGGATCTGAGGGCTTTTAGCAGAGGAAAAAAAGAGAAAGGAAAAAAGGGAGAAAGTCACAAGAGAAAGAGAAATCAATATTAATAAAGAAAAGGTTTAGGTATCTGTTCACCCTTTATGGTCTCTGTTAGGTTGAGGTGGAGCCAGGACCAGTGGGTTTTATCAGGGAGAAAAGAAAGGAGAAAGAAAGAAAGAAAGAAAGGAAAAAAAAAGGGGGCGGGGGAGATAGTCACAATACAAAGAAATCAATATTCATAAAGAAAGGTTTTAGCTGTGTGTTCCCCCTTTATGATTTCTGATTGGTCCAGGTGGAGCCAGAACCTGTGGGCTTTACCAGGAAGAAAAGGAAAATGAAGATTAAAAAAAAAAAAAAAGAGGAAGGAAGAAAGGAATAAAGAAAGGGTTTAGAAAGGCTGGGGAAGGGAGGAATACTTAGATTGAGGACTGGGAATGCATTATAGCCACAGAGTGAGTAGACTTTAATTCGAGAGTAGGGGGAATGTCTTGGGTATTTAGGTGGATTGAGGTATGGGGGGGATTAAGAATATGTGAGAAGTAACTTTTGCAAAGGATATGTTGGGGATTAATAGTTCATGTTGCTCTCGGTATAACTCAGGTGCTTGAGATTGGCAGCAATCCCTTTCCTGAGGCTGCCTCTTTTTCTTGGTCAGGACTTTACAGTCTATAGTCTATATTCTAGCTGGTCTTGGCGCGTGGCAGGGCCTCTGATTGTCATGGTCAGGGCTGATTCTGAGTGTCTGCCCCCAGGTAGGCTGGGCCTTCCATAGCCTGGCCGGGTTTTAGGGCTGCTGGTATTCTGGAGCCCGCAGGGTGCTCCCTCCCACTCCTGGCGGAGGTTCCTGCCCGTGAGGAGCACCCAGCACCCCTGCAGGGCAGCCCGCAACTTTGCCAGTCCCTGTGACAACTGGCACCGCCCCTGCAGTTGCGGGAAGGCGAGGATGCCCCTGGTCAACACTGTCAGGTGTCCGCCTACACTGTCCCGCCCTTCCGGGGTGGGTACCACTCCTCCAAGCCAACCAGCTCTCCGAGGAGTCCTTTATGTGGCCTCTGTGATGAGCCCCTCCCAAGCGTGGGTGGTGTGGCCTTTGTCTCCAGCAATGGTGGGTCAGTTGCCCCCGCCACTAGTTCCCGGCTCGCCGACTCGCTGTTTGGAGTTTCTGAGGAGCCTGGGGGCCTGTGTGGGTGTGCAGGGCTGGGCCTCCCCCCTCGCAGGGGCCTCTAGCTACTGTTTACCCAGTGGCCCAGCAGCACTGTTTTTGGCCCTCTCGCTGCCCAGGCTGGTGCACTTCCCGCTCCCCTGCTCCCGCTTCCTGCAGGACTCCTCTCCTCTGCCTCTAGCCCCGTGAGGAGCTTCCTCTCCCTGTTGCCAGAGTGAGTCTCTCACACAGTCCCTCCCCTGCAAGAGTTCAATTCCGTGTTCCCTACGGCGTTCGCCCTCACTGCCCGCACTTCACTGTTGAGACTTCCAGTTGCCACGGAGCCTGGAGCTGGTCCCAGTCAAACGCGCCCCTTTGGGCAGAGCCGCCACTGCCCAGAGCTGACCTCAGCCCGCCAGCCGGTCAGTCGGGAACACATCACCTACTGTCCTGCTGGCCTCCTCTGCCTCTGGGCTGTGCTCCCCTGTGTCCAGATGCTGCCCGCTCCAATTCCTAGGGTCCTGAAGACGTCTCACGCTCCCTATCTTGTCCTCTAGCTGCTTTCGTACTCGAGAACACCATCAGCACTGCTCTCTACTCTGTCGCCATCTTCTAGTTTTATCTTTTTGCATGTTGCTGTCTAGTTCTCCCAACACCATTTGTTGAAGAGACTGTTTTTACTCCATTTTATGTTCCTTCCCCCTTTGTCAAATATTAGTTGACCATAGAGTCCTGGACTCTCTATTCTGTTCCATTGATCTATATGTCTATTCTTATGCCAGTACCAGATAGTTTTGATGACAGTAGCCTTGTAGTATTGTTTGAAGTCCGGTATTGTGATTCCTCCTACCTTGTTCTTCTTCCTCAAGATTGCTGTGGCTATTCGTAGGTGTTATTGGCTCCATGTAAAGTAGTTTTTCTATTTCTGTGATGTCTGTCATTGGTATTTTAATTAGGATTGCATTGAATCTGTAGATTGCTTTGGGTAGTATGGACATTTTAATGATGTTAATTCTTCCCATCCATGAACATGGTATATGCTTCCATTTATTTGTATCCTCCTTAATTTCTTTCTTCAATGTTCTGTAGTTCTCTGAGTACAAGTCTTTTACCTCCTTGGTTAAGTTTATTCCTAAGTATTTTGTTTTTCCTTGTTTCTGTGGTAAATGGGATTTGTTTATTAGATTCTTTCTCTGATGTTTCATTATTGGTATACAAAAATGCTTTTGATTTCTGGATATAGACTTTATATCCAGCTATTTTGCTAAATTTGCTTATTAGGTCAAGTAAGTTTTTGGTGGAGCCTATCAGGTTTTGTATGTACACTATCATATCATCTACAAATAATGACAGTTTGACTTCCTTCTTTCCAATTTGGGTACCTTTGATTCCTTTTTCTTCTTTGATAGCTATGGCTAGAACTTTCAAAATGATGTTGAACAGAAGTGGAGAAAGTGGACTGCCTTGTCTTGTTCTTGATCTTAGGGGAAAAGCTGTTTGTTTTTGCCCATTGATGTTGGCTTCAGGTTTCTCATTCATGGTCTTTATGATGTTGAGGTATGCTCTCTCTGTTCCTATTTTGCTGAGTGTTTTTATCACAAATGGTTGCTGTACTTTATCAAATGCTTTTTCAGCGTCTATTGATATGATCATATGTTTTTGTCTTTCCTTTTGTTGATATGGTGTATTACATTTACTAATTTGGGAATGTTGTACCATCCTTGCATCCTTGGGATAAAACCCACTTGATCATGGTGTATGATCTTTTTAATGTATTGCTTGATCTGGTTGGCCAATATTTTGTTGAGAATCTTAGCATCTATGTTCATCAGAGATATTGGCCCATAGTTTTCTTTCTTAGTTGTGTCTTGACTTGGTTTTGTGATTAGAATAATATTTGCCTCATAGAAAGAGTTTGGAGTCTTCCTTCTTCTTGGATGTTTTGGAATAGGTTGAGAAGGATAGGAGTTACAAAACATTTCTGCAAAATGTTTTGTAGAAATCACCTGTGTGTTCATCTGGTCTGAACCTCCTGTGCTTTGGGAGATTTTGGATTACTTTCTCAATTTCACTAGTTGTTATTGGCCTATTCAGGCTTTCTGCTTCTTCTGGATTCAGTTTTGGTATATTATACATTTGCAGAAATGTGTCCATTTCACCCAGGTTGTCATATTTCTTGTCCTTTAGTTGTTTGTAGTAATTTCTTACAATCCTTTGTATTTCTGAAGTATCAATTGTGATTTCTCCCATGTCATTTCTGATTCTGTTTATTTGGGTCCTCTCTTTTTCTTGATGAGTCTGGTTAAAGGCTTGTCAATTTTGTTTATATTTTCAGATAACCAGCTAATGGACTTGTTGATTCTTCGAATTGTAGTTTGAGTCTCTAAGTTTTTAAATTCTGTTCTGATCTTGATGATGTCTTTCCTTCTATTTGGTCTGGGCTTTGTTTGTTGTTGCTCTTCTAGTTCTTGCAGCTTTATTTATGGTTAGGTTGTTTGTATAAGCTTCTTGTGATCTTTTTAGGTAGGCCTGTATTGCTATGAATTTCCCTTTGCTGTGTCCCATAGATTTTGAATTGTTGTATATTCATTGTCATTTGTTTCCAAAACTTTTTGATTTCATCTTTTATCTCATTGTTAACCCATTCATTACTTAAAAGCATGTTATTCAGTCTCCATGAGTTAGAGTATTTTTGTTTTTTTTTTTCCCTTGAGATCAGTTTCTAGTTTCCAGCCATTATTATCTGAAAAGATGCTTGGTGTGATTTCAGTTTTCCTGTATTTGTGGAGACTTGTCTTGGGACCTACCATGTGGTCTATCTTAGAGAATATTCCATGTGCATTTGAAAAGAGTATGCATTTTGCTTCTTTGGGGTAAAAGGTTCTGTATATAGCATTTAGGTTGAGTTCCTCTAGAGTGTTGTTCAATGCCACAACACCCTTAGTGATATTTTTTTGGAAGATGTGTCCGTTGTTGACAATGAGGTACTAAAAACTTCTACTATTAGTGTGTTGCTGTCTATATCCTTCTTGAAGTCCTCCAAGATTTTCCTTGTATAAATTGGGAGCTCTTATGTTCGGTGCATATATGGTTACCTGAGTTATTTCTTCTTGATGGATTGTTCCCTGAAGTATTATGAAATGTCCTTCTTTATCTCTTTTTATGGCCTTCATCATAAAATCTATTTTGTCTGAAATAAATATTGCTACTCCAGCCTTTTTTTCATGTCCATTTGTTTGATATATATTTTCCCCTTTACTTTCAGTCTATGTCAATTTTTTGTTCTGAGGTGGTTCTCTTGAAGACAGCATATATGTGGGTCATGTTTTCTTATCCATTCAGCTACCCTATGTCTTTTGATCAGCACATTTAATCTGTTTACGTTTAAGGTTATTATTGATTGATACTTATTTGTTGCCATTTTCCCACTTGTGCCTGTGTTCGTCTTTGACTCTCTCTGTTTCTTCATTTTGTTTTTTTTTTTTCAAAGCAGACACATTAGCATTTTTTGGAGTCCTGGTTTGGTAGAGATATATTCTTTTAGTCTTTTGTCTGGGAAACTCATTTCTCCTTCCATTTTAAATGAGAGCCTTGCTGGGTAGAGTATTCTTCGTTGCAGGCCTTTGTTTACTATTACCTGAAATACTTTTTGCCATTCCCTTTCTCCTTGTATTGTTTCTGTTGAATAATCATTTGATAACCTTATGGGAGCCCCCTTATGTGTTATTTGCTGTTTCTCTCTTGATGCTTTTAGGATTCTCTCTTTGTCTCTGAAATTTGCCATTTTAATTATAATGTGTCTTGGAGTGGGTCTGTTTGGGTTGATCTTCATTGGGACCCTCTGTGCTTCCTGAACTTGGGTAGCGTTTTCACTCATCATGTTAGAGAAATTTTCTATCATTACTTTTTGAACAGGTTTTCCATTCCTTATTTTGTTTCTCCTTCTGTTATCCCTATGATAAGGATATTATTGCATTTTATGTTGTCCTGCAGCTCTCTTAAAACCTCTTCATTATTGTTTAGCCTTTTTTCATTCTGTTGTACTATCTTGGAATATTTTTTAAATCGTTCTCCAACTCACGATCTGGTCCTCTTCTTCCTCTAGGAATCTAGTTGATTCCTTCTACTGTATTCTTCCATTCAGAAATTGTATTCTTCATTTCCTCCTGGCTCTTACTGATAGTTTCTAAGTTCTTCTTGATGCTGGTGTAACTCTCAGTAAGTTCCTTGCAGCTTCCCTGGAGTTCTTTGTAGTTCCCCTGGAGTTGTTTATAGTTTTATTTGAGCTGACTGAGCTCATTGAGCTTCTCTATCATCATTCTTTCGTATTCCATATCTGATAGTTTGTTTGCCTCTGTTTCATTTAGTGATCTTTCTGGAGATTCTTCTTTCCTTTTGATGATGGATTGATACTTTTTCCCCCCATTTTGGGTGTCTGTTGTTGCTTGTTTTTTTTTTTTTCCTTCTTGCATTAATCTGCTTTGATTCCTTGTCTTTGTGGAGCACCCGTCTATGTTAGGAGATTTGTGGAGTTCAGTGTTGCAGTCTCCTAGATTTCCTCAGCTGGTTGCTCTTGGGGTGGCCTTTATGTTGTTAACTTGGGCTGTCTGGTTGTACTTTGGATTTGTTGAATGTGTTGCTTCTTTCCCTCCAGTTGGATGATTGAGAGACACTCCTTCTATCCCGTCTCATACACTCTTTTTGAGCTGCTCCTAAAACGGAACCACCAGTCCAGGCAAAGTCACCACACCTTCAAAGATATCCTTCTCCTTTAATCCCCCTTTTGACTCCCTATGAACCTAGCTTTATACCCATATCCTCCAATGTAATCCCCACTTTTAATCACACCCTCAGCTGCAACTGAGCCAGTTGTAGTAGGGATGTAGATATGATAAGACTGTTATAGGAGGGCAAAAATGATTAAGTTGACTGAAGTATAGATCATTTTGAAGGGTGCAAAGGAGTAGCAAAGATAGCAGGGATCCGAGAGAGAAAGCCACCTTGTTTCTTCTATAGAAATGAGGAGAGGGAGAATCAGAAAGCCTCAAGTGCAGGTGAACAGTATATGTCTATACGTATAGTTGCCACATCTACCTCCCTGTCCACCCTTAATGATCCCTGATTGGTCCAGGTAGAGCCAGGACCTGTGTGCTTTTAGCAGACAAAAGGAATGTGTAATCCCTAATAACACACACACACACACACACACACACACACACACAAAGGAAAAAATAGCAGTCCAGCTATTTGAGGAGGTTTTCACTGCCTCCTCTGGGATGCATGCTTGGCTCCCCAGGGGGCCTGCAGTTCAGTCAGTCTGGGAAGGCTATGCCTTCCCCCCCAGCTCCTGGAGGAGGCTTTTGTCACCTGCTGTGGGTGCACCAACTGCACCATTTGCAAGTTCCTGGCATACAGTTTCAAGTTTTTGTGGGAGCCTGCACTCTGGTATGGGTGCTCGAGGTTGGACCTCCCCAATCACTGGGGCTCCGGGCTGCTCTCTCTCTGGTTGGTGCAGAAGCACAACTTTCAGCCCTCTGCACCCTCGCTCCTGCTCCCCTCGGGTCTCTCCTCCACCTCTGGCCCAGGGAGGCACTTTCTATCTCTCAGCCTGGGGAGCCAGGCTCTCACACCGTCCCTCTCCTTCCGGAGTTGAATTCCTCCTTCCCTCCAGTGTTTGCACTCACTGCTCAGATTTCTAGGCACAGGAGACCCTGAAGCTGTCTTCAGTTAGTGCTGCCCGTTCTGGGCAGAGGTTCCACTCCCCAGAGCCGACCTCAGTCTGCTGGCAGGTTTGGAACTGTCTCACCTGCTCTCCTGTAGGTCTCTGCAGCCTTTGGGCTGTGCACCCCTGAGCCCAGATGCTTACCGCTCAAATTTGAAGGAACCGGCAATAGTCTCCAGCTCCCTACCCTGTCCTCCAGCTGCTCTGACACTTGAGAACACCATCAGCACTGCTCTGTACTCTGTTGCTATCTTTCTAGGTCTCTACTCTGTCACCATCTTTTTTCTTTTGGTTGTTTTTTAAGAAATTATTTTAGGTGTAAGGTTAGTTGGTTTATTTGAGTTTTTCTTGTCTGTTACGGTAGGCTTGTGTGCTATGAATTTCCCTCATTGGACTGCTTTCATGGTATTTTATAGATTTTGGGATGTTGCGTAATCATTTGTCTTAAGGTAAGCTTTGACTTCTTCCATTGTCTTATTGTTGATTCATTCATTGTTTAGCAACATGTTATTTATCCTCCACATGTTGCTGTATTTTTCAGTTTTTTAAAATTGCAACTGACTTTTGGTTTCATACATTGTGGTCACAGAAGATGCTTGATATGATTTCAATCATCTTGAATTTTTTAGATTTGTTTTGTGTCTTAAAGTGTGGTCTATCCTAGAGAATGTTCCATGTGTACTTAAAAAGAATGTATTACATATGCATTCTGCTGCTTTTGGATGACATGCACTGTAAATATCAGTTAAATCCACCTGGTCCTGTATTTTATTTAAGGTTGCTGTTGTCTTGTTGAATTTGTTGAAATATCTACACATTGATGTCAATTGGATATTAAAATTTCCTACTATAATTGTATCATTGATCTCTCCCTTTATTACCACCAATATTTAAAAAAATGATTTTAGTTATTTAATTTTAGAAAGAGGGAAGGGGAAGGAGAAAGAGAGGGAGAAAAACATCAATGTGTGATTGTCTCTCACATGCCCCAAACCGGGAACCAGGCCTGCGACCCAGGCATGTCTTCTGGCTGGGAATCAAACCAGCACCCTTCTGATTTGCAGGCCAGGGTTTAATCCACTGAGCTATACCACCAGGGCTACAATTTTTTTTTTTTTTTAAGATTTGATTTTATTATTTTTTAGAGAGAGGGAAAGGGAGAGAGGGAGAGAAACATCAATGTATGGTTGCCTTTCACCTGCCTCCAGCCATAGACCTGGCTGGAGACCTGGCTTGCAACCTGGTTATGTGCCCTGGCTGGGAATCGAACCAGCTACCTTTGGGTTCTCAGGTTGGCACCTTATTCACTGTGCCACCAGCCAGGGCTAATATTTTCTTTATATATTTAGTTGCTTCTTTGTTGAGTGCATTTAAGTTTATGGGATGTATTTTCTAGTTGGACTGATTCCCTTAGTATTATGTAGTGATCTTTCTCTCTTGTTATGGCCTTAGTTTTAAAGTCTATTTTGCTTACTATAAGTATTTAGCAATACTTATAGTATTTTTCATTTGCATTTGAATGGGTATCATTTTCCTCTCTTCAGGTTCAGTCTGTGAGTATCTTGTTCTCATGTGGGTCTCTTGTAGACAGCATACATGTGAGTCATGTTTTCTTATCCATTTAGCTACACTTGTACCTTTCAGTTGGAGCATTTGATCCATGTATATTTAAACTTATTATTGATAAGTACTTTTTAATTAACATTTTATACTTTATACCTATGTTTCTGTCTCTATTTCATCTTTTGTTTCTTCATTTAAAAGAAGGGTCTTTAACTTTTTTTTCTTATCAATACTGATTTGGTGATAATGAACCTATTCAGCTTTTTAATTTTGTTTTGTTTTGGAAGCTCTCTACTTCACCTTCAATTTTATATAACCTTGCTCAAAGAGTAGTCCTGGTTGTAGTTCCTTGCTTTTCATTTCTTTGAATATTTCATGCCAATTTCTTCTGGTTTGAAATGTTTCTATTAAGAAATCAGCAGCTTAAAGCACCAGAGTTGTTTAAATAAAGTGCTCTGAAGGAATGACCTGGGAAGTCAGGCAGTGGGACAAGGACAGTTCCAGGAGATGTTTGTGATGAGACATAAAAAGAGGAGCTGTTTATGCCTAGGGGTGAGAGGAAGGCACTGCAGCTTTGTGCACAGACCACTCCAAGAGTATCAGAAGCACCTCAATAACAGTATATGAGATGAGGTAGAAGGAGTGTCTCTCAATCAGCTGGCTGGAGTGAAAAACTCATCAAGGAGCAACACATAAACCAAATCCAAAATACAATCAGACAGCCCAAATTAATGACATAAAGGGCACCCCAGAAGCAGTAAGAGGAAATCTTGAAGACTGCATCACTGAACCCCGTAAGTCTCCTGCTACAAAAGGGCACTCCACGAATGGAGGGAGTCATAGCAGATTAATCCAAGAAACAAAAACAAGCAATAACAGACACCCAAAATGGGGAGGAAAATAAACGGTTCATCACCAGAAGGAAAGGAGGAATCCCGAGAAAGACTGCTGAAATGAAATAGAAACAAGCAAACTATCAGACATGGAATTCAAAGAAATGGTTATAAGAAAGTTCAATGAGCTCAAAACGCTGAAAGAAAACTACAAAGAACTCCAGAGCAACTACAAGGAACTTACTGAAAATTATACCAGCATTAAAAACGACATTGAGAACATCAGTAAGAACCAGGAGGAAAAGAAGAATACAATTTCCAAACTGAAGAACACAATAGAAGGACTCCAAAGCAGGCTAGAAGAAGCAGAGGACCAGATCAACAATTTGGAGGACAATATGGAAAAAAATAACCAGACAGTACAACAAAATGAGAAGAGATTGAACAGAATGAAGAGGTTTGAAGAGAGCTGCAGAACAACATGAAATGCAATAGTATCCATATCATAGGGGTACCGGAAGGAGAAGAGAAGCAAGGGATGGAAAACCTGTTTGAAAGAGTAATGACAGGGGATTTCCCGAACTTGTTGAATGAAAACTTCACTTAAGTTCAGGAAGCACAGAGGGTCCCAATGAAGATGAACCCAAACAGGCCCACTCTAAAACACATTATAATTAAAATGGCAAATTTGAAAGATAGAGAATCCTAAAACCATCAAGAGAGAAACAGCTTATAACATATCAGTGGGCTTTGATAAGGTTATCAAATAATTTCTCAATAGAAACACTACAGGCCAGAAGGGAATTGCAGAAAATATTCCAAGTGATGAAAAGCAGAAGCCTGCAATCAAGAATACTCCACCCAGCAAGGCTCTCATTCAAATTGGAAGGTAAGATAAGGGGTTTCCCAGGGAAAAAAAAAAAAAAAAAAAGGCTAAAAGAATACATCTCCACGAAACCAGCACTGCAAGAGATGCTAAAGGGTCTGCTTTAAAAAGATGAAGAAACAGAGAGGACAGAGAAACAGAGGAACAAAAGGAAAAAATGTCAGTGAATAAGTACCTGTCAATAATAACCTTAAATGTAAATTGATTAAATGCACCAATCAAAAGACATAGGGTAGCTGAATGGGTAAGAAAGCATGACCCACATATATGCTGTCTATAAGAGACCCACCTCAGAACAAAAGATTGACACAGAATGAAAATGAATGGATGGAAAAATGTATTTTAAGCAAATGGACATGAAAAAAGGCTGGAGTAGCAACACAAGTCAGACAAAATTGATTTTATAATGAAGGCCATAAAAAGAGACAAAGAAGGACATTTCATAATACTTAAGGGAACAATCCATCAAGATATAACCCTTGCAAACACAAATGCACTCAACATAGGAGCACCCAGGTATATAAGGAAAATCTTGGAGGACTTCAAGAAGGATATGGACAGCAACACACTAATAATCGGGGATTTTAATACCGCATTATTAACAATGGAAAGATCTTCCAAGCAAAAAAACAAACAAACAAACAAACAAACAAAAAAACACCAGGGATATTGTAGCATTGAATAACAATCTAGATGAAATGGAGTTTCCTGACATATACAGAACTTTTCACCTCAAGGAAGCAAAATACACATTCTTTTCAAATGCACATGAAACTTTCTCAAAGATAGACCACATGGTAGGACACAAGACAATCCCTCCACAAATTCAAGAAAATTGAAATTATACCAAGCATCTTCTCAGATCACAATGGTTTGAAACTAGAAACCAACCTCAACGAAAAAACCCCAAAACATTCTAATCCATGGAGACTGAATAACATGCTATTAAGTAGTGAATGGGTTAACAATGAGATCAAAGAAGAAATAAAAAATGTTTCTGGGAACAAATGACAATGAATCACAATAGCCCAAACCTATGGGACACAGAAAGGGCAGTCCTCAGAGGGAAGTTCACAGCAATACAGGCCTACCTAAAAAGTTAGAAGAAACCCATACAAACAACCTAACCAAAGCGACAAGAACTAGGGGAGCAACAAGAAACAAAGCCCAGAGCAAGTAGAAAGAAGGAAATAATGAAGATCAGAGCAGAACTAAATGACATAGAGACTAAAATTACAATTCAAAGAACCAATAAATGCAGGAGCTTGTTCTTTGAAAAGATAAAATTGACAAGCCTTTAACTAAATTCATCAAGAAAAAAAGAGAGAGGACTCAAATAAACAAAATCAGAAATCACAGAGGAGAAATCTCAACCAATTCCATAGAAATACAAAGGATTGTAAGAAACTACAACTATATGACAAAAAAAATTGACAACTGGGGTGAAATGGACAAATTTCTGGAAACGTATAACCTACCAGAACTGAATCAAGAAGAAGCAAAAACCCTGAATAGACTGATAATAACTAGTGAAATTGAAGAAGTAATTTTAAAAAATCTCCCTACATACAAGAGTCCCAGACCAGATGTCTACTCAGGTGAATTTTACAAAACACTTAGGGAAGAATTAACTCCTATCCTTCTCAGCCTATTCCAGAAAATCCAAGAAGAGGGAAGACTTTCAAACTCTGTCTATGAAGCCAGTGTTATTCTAATCCCAAAAGCCAGGTCAAGACACAACAAAGAAACAAAACTACAGGCCAATATCGCTGATGAACACTGATGCTAAAATTCTCAATAAACTATTGGCAAACTGGATTCAGCAATATATTTAAAAAATCATACAATATGATCAAGTGGGATTTATCCCAGGGATGCAAGGATGATACAATATTTGCAAATCAATAAATAATACATCACATAGACAAACTGAAATAAACCATATGATCATATCAATAGATGCTGAAAAAATATTTGATAAAGCACAGCTCCATTTTATGATAAAAACCCTCAGCAAAATGGGAATAGATGGAGCATACCTCAACATAATAAAGGCCATATGTGAGAAAACTTCAGCTAATATACTCAATGGGCAAAAACTGAAAGCCTTTCCCTTAAGATCAGGAACAAGGCAAAGGTGTCCGCTGTCTCCACTTCTATTCAATATAGTTTTGAAAGTACTAGCCACAATGATCAGACAAGAAAAAGGAATCATAGGTATCCAAATTGGAAAGGAGGAAGTAAAACTCATTATTTGCAGATGACATGATAATGTACATACAAAATTCTATAGACTCCACTAAAAAACTATTCAACCTAATAAGTGAATTTGGCAAAATAGCTGGATACAAAGTCAATATCCAGAAATCGAAGGCATTTTTATACACCAGCAATGAAACATCAGAGATAGAAACTAGAAAACAGATCCCATTTACTATAGCAACAACAACAACAGAAAAATAAAATACTTAGGAATTAACTTACCCAAGGAGGTAAGAGACCTGTACTCAGAAAACTACAGAACACTGAAGAAGGAAATTAAGGAAGATACAAATAAATGAAAGCATATACCTTGTTCATCAGTGGGAAGAATTAACATCACAAAAATGTCCATACTACCCAAAGCCATCTACAGATTCAATGCAATCCCTATTAAAATACCAACATCATATTTCACAGACTTAGAACAAATACTTAACAAGTTTATAGAGACAAAAATGACCCTGAGTAGCTACAGCAATCTTTAGAAAGAAGAAGTAGGAGGCATCACAATACCAGATGTCAAACTATATTACAAAGCCATAGTAATTAAAACAGTCTGATACGGGCACAAGAATAGACATACAGATCAATGGAACAGAATAGAAAGCCCAGAAATAAACCCAGGACTCCATGGGCAACTAATATTCATCAAGGGGGGAAGGAACATAAAATGGAGTGCAAATCTCTTCAACATGTGGTGTTGGGAGAACTGGACAGCCACATGCAAATAAATAAAACTAGACCGCCAACTTACACAATATACCAGAATAAACTCAAAATGGCTAAAGGACTTAATTAAACATGAGCAATGCCACCATAAAAGGCCTAGAGGAAAACATAGGCAAAAAATTGCAGATATCCCATGCAGCAATATTTTCACTGATACCTTTCCCAGGGCAAGGGAAATAAAGGAACAAATAAACAAATGGAACAACATCAAACTGAAAAGTTTCTGCTTAGCTAAATAAAACCTCAACAAAATGAAAAGGAAGCCAAATATATGGGAAAACATATTTTCCAATGACACCTAAGACATTGATCTCCAGAGTCTTCTCCAAGGAAGACATACATAGGGCCCATAGGCATACGAAAGAATGCTCAACATCACTAGCCGTCAGAGAGATGCAAATTAAAACCACAATGAGAAGGGGACAGAAGGAAGGAAAAAGGGAATGGATGTAATAAAACAACAATAAAATTAAATTTTAAACAAACCCCACAATGATATACCACCTCACACCTGTAAGAATGTCCATTATCAACAAATTAACAAACAACTTTGGGCAAGTATGTGGAGAAAAGGGAACCCTGGTGCACTGCTTGTAGGAATGCAGACTGGTACAGCCACTATGGAAGACATTATGGAATTTCCTCAAAAAACTAAGACTAGAACTGCCTTATGACCCAGTGATTCCAATGCTAGGATTATACCCAAAGAATCCTGAAAACCTGTCAGAAGAACCTGTGCACCCCTATGTTCATATCAGCACTATTTACAATAACCAAGTGCTAGAAACAGCCTGAGTGCTGATTGGTGGATGAATGGATCAAAAAGCTTTGGTACATTTACACAATGGAGTTCTATGCAATAGAAAGAAAGAGAGAACTCCAACCATTTATGACAGCATGGATGGAACAAGAGAGTATTATGCTTAGTGAAATAAGCCAGGCAGAAAAGATAAATACCATATGTTCTCACTGAATACAGGAGACTAACAAACAAAACAAGTGGATGAGCAGAAAGGAAGAAGAAACACAGGGGATGACGGTGACTAGTGGGGAGAGGGAGAAGTGGGGAAGCAGGGGGAAGGGTTCAGTTGAGCTAGTGTGAAGGACCTATGGATATGGATGATGAGCTGGTGGGTGAGGGGGGCAGGGAGGGTGAGGCAGGAGGAAGCAAGGGTGCAAGAATGAACCAATTTAAATTAACAATAATAAATAAAATTAATTTTAAGAAGAAGAAAAAGAAAGCAGCTTTATGCAAGCCCCCTTGTAGGTAACTGCCTTTCTTTTGCTGCTCTTCAGATTATACTTGACTGTCCTGAAGATGGCAGTGTAGGTAAACATAGGTCACCTCTTCCCAAAACCACATCAAAACTGCAAGTAAAATACAGAATAATCATCACTCATAACCATCAGAAATCGAGTTGAATGGAAGCCTGACAACTATGGAATTAAAGAAATTATATACATCCAGAATGGTAATGGTGGGGGCAGAAACACTTAATGGGCTGGGCACATATCCACATGTGGTAGCTAAAAGTTTGGGAAGGATATCTCAGGAGTGATGAGTCCCAGTCACATACCATGTCCCCTAGCTCAGGGTTCCAGTGCCAGGAAGATAAGTCTCCTTAATTTCTTGCTGCAAAACTTGGTGGGGACTGAGTCATGAGAAAAACAGCTGGAGTCACAAGAAATTTCCCTTAAAGATCTCATACATAGGCTTACTCTGACTCATTCCCTGTTGGCCCCAGAACCAGCATAGCAGCTTGAAAGGCACCAGTGGTATATGGGGAGAAACAAGTGTCCGGCATCAAGGTGGATATGGTAGACAGCTTTCTCTAGACAGAAAGGTGGGCAGAGACCATTGTTCCTTTTCTGAGCCCTCCCCTAACAGAGCCACAGAGTTGGCAGGTGGGTGCTATACCTGGGACTCCCATCAACTTGGCTAACCCTCTTTGCCCTGCGTTGGATATCCCCTGAGACTCTGTCCTACCTAATTTACAGACCCACTCAAGCTGTTAACCATGACTTTTCCATATGAATGGCTGGTCTTAGCTCATGTTTCACAACTTTCTAAATCCTCTCAAATAAGCAACAGCCAGGCTCAGTAAGACCCCAGCCTCTGTACCTATTGCTAAGTGGTCCCTGGACCAGCACTAGTAGAAACCAGCCTAGATTCACAGCATGGCTTCACCTGGGAATTTCCAAGCCCAACACAAGTAGCAACCATCTCAGATTGCTTTATTGCTCAGGCAGGATAGCCCCAGACAGAACACAGGTTGGGGCTGACCTTGGCCTACACTACCTGGGAAACTCCAGAGCCTGTGCACCCAGTGGACAGCTACAGACCTTGTTGGACTACCAACACCATGCCCCCTCACAGCTGATGCTCCATGGAGGCACAGGTTCTATGGATACAGTCACTGGATATAGCCAATCCATGCAGCTATCTGGCCTGGGCAAATCCCTCCCATTGATCTGTTGACAGCAGTCAAAACTCAACTATAAAAGGAGAATTGTACTCAGCCACACAAAAGATGTGTTTTCAAGTACCCAGCTTGAGTGATAGGGGTGGCTGTGCTACTGGACCCTACAGGACACCTACGATATTAGGCAACCCTACCAAGACAGAGAGTCATAGTAGCTCTGTCTACTACATAGAAGAAACACAGGGAAGCTGCCAAAATGAGAGACAAAGAAATATGGCCCAAGAGAAAGAACCAACAGATCAAAACTCCAGAAAAAGACCTAAACAAAATGAAGATAAGCAACCTATAAGATGCTGAGTTCAAAACACTGATTATAAGGATGGTCAAGGAATATAGTGAGGACCTGAACAGCATAAAAAAGATCCAGTCAGAAATGAAGGATACACTAGCTGCAACAAAGAACAATTTATAGGGAAACAACAATAGAGTGGATAAAACCAAGAATCAAATCAATGATTTGGAACATAAGGAAACAAAAAACAACCAATCAGAACAACAAGAAAGAACCCTGCAAATGAGGATAATGTAAGCAACCTCTGGGACAACCTCAAAAGGTCCAACATTCACATATCATAAAGGTGCTAGAAGAAGAGAAAGAGCATGAAATTGGAAATATATTTGAAAAATAATGAAGGAAAACTTTTCTAATTTGGTGAAGGAAATGGATATGCAAGGCCAGGAAGCACAGAGAGTCCCATACAAGATGGATGCAAAAGCCCACTCGAAGATACATCATAATAAAATACTAAAGGTTAAAGATAAAGAGAGAATCTTCAAGGCAGCAAGAGAACTCAGTTACCTCCAGGGTAAATCCCTTAAGACTGAGAGCTGATTTCTCAAGGATAACTTTTCTGGCAAGAAATAATTGAGAAGAAATATTCAAAGTCATGAAAAGTGGGATCCTACAACCAAGATTGCTCTACCCAGCAAGGGTGTCAGTTAGAATTGAACAGGAGATAAGGAGCTTCCCAGACAAGAAAAAATCTAAAGGAATTCAGCTCTGACTGGTGGCACAGTGGATAAGGTGCTGATCTGCGAATCCAGAGGTCGCTGGTTCCATTCCCCAGACAGGGTAGATAACCAGGTTGCAGGCCAGGTCTCCAGCCAGGTCCTTGGCTGGAGGTAGGTGAAAGGCAACCAGATACTGATGTTTCTCTCCCTCTCCGCCTCTCTCCCTTTCCCTCTCTCTAAAAATAATAAATAAAATCTTTAAAAACAAAACAAAAAGCTAAAGGAATTCATCATCACCAAATCATTATTATATGAAATAACAAAGGGACTTATTTAAGAAAAAAAAACACATCAAAAGAGTGAACAATAAAATGGTAATATATACATATCTATCAACAATTGAATCTAAAAAATGAACTGAGCAAATCAGAAGAGAGACAGAATTACGAATAAAATAAGTATTAAAGAAGAATAAAACTGCTTATTTTGCTACAATATATCTAAAACACTATTATTTAAAATGTAATAATTATATAAGCTATTGGCACATTTAAAATTTTTTGTATTAACTCTTCAAAATCCGGTATGTACTTTAAATATGTGTAAAAACATGTATGTGTGTAAATGTATTTTTGCATGTGTTTGGTAATATTGCAATTCATATTACTTGAAAGAGTAATTCTTTAAACAAATGAATTAACATAGGCATTTTGAAATAACAAAAAGAAAAATTTGTATTAATATGATTTGAGAAGCTGACGGAAGGCAGCAATTAAATGGTGAATTGTCTGGATGTGAAAGGAAAGAAATTTAAAAAATACACATTAGTGGTTACAGAATAGACAGGGGAATGTTAAGAAGGTAAAGGAAATGGAGAAGCCAAAGAACTTATATGCATGACACATGGACATGAACTAAGGGGTCATTGCTGGGGGAAATGGGGCACTGGGTGGAGGGGGGCAAAGAGGGGAAATTGGGACAACTGTAATAGCAAAATAAATAAAATATATTTAAGGGGGAAAAAAGAATCATAGATATGGAGAGCATTTTGATGGTTGCTTGATGGGAAGAAGTTGTGGAGGAATAAGTGAAGATGTGAGGGGATTGGAAAGTACAAATGGTTACTTACAGAATAGCCATGGGGATGTGAAGTACAGTATAGGAAATAGAGTAGCCAAAGAACTTACATGCATGACATGAACAGTGGTGTGGGGATTGCTTCAGAGAGTAGGGGTCCAAGGAGAAAAATTGGGACAACTATAATACTGTAATAAAATATAATTTTAAATGATTCTATTTTTTAAACTTTGCCATGTTAAATTATGATGTGTCTTGGTGTGGACCTCTTTAGGTTCATGTTGTTTGAGACTCTTTGCTTTCTGGATAGGTGTGTCTTTTTCCTTCACCAACTTAGGGAAGTATTCAGACATTCTTTCTTCGAACAGGTTCTCTATTTCTTGTTCACTTTTTCTTTTTCTGATACCCCTATAATGTGGATGTTTTTACACTTGATATCTTTCCAAAGGTCTGTTAAACTTTTCTCATTTTTTAAACTTCTTTTTGTTGCTCTGCTTGGGTTTTTTATATTATGTTCTCTAAATTGCTGATATGCTTCATCTAACCTGCTGTTCCAGTGTACTCTTCATTTCAGATATTTTATTTTACATTTCTGACTTTTTCATTTATAGTTTCTATGTCCTTTTTAATGCTTACTATCTTTTTTAGTTCCCACTGAGATCATACATTCTTTCCCTAAGGTCCTTGAGCATTCTTGTAACCATTGTTTTAAACTCTGCATCTGGTAAGTTGGTTGCTTCCATGTCATTTAATTCTTTCTTTCTTTCTTTTTTTTTTTTTTTTTAATTTCTTTAATTATTTCATTTGGGACATTTTATCTCCCAATTTTGTCTGCCTTTTTGTGTTTGTTTCTATGTATTAGATAGATCTGCTGTGACTCCCAAAATTCTTACGATGTTTTTATGATGTAGGAGTCTTGTGAGCTTGGTGATGCAGTCTCCCTGATCACCAGCGCTTTGTGCTCCAGGAATGTCTCTTGTGTC
Organism: Noctilio leporinus; assembly: GCA_004026585.1. NCBI lineage: Eukaryota > Metazoa > Chordata > Mammalia > Chiroptera > Noctilionidae > Noctilio > Noctilio leporinus. The sequence continues at coordinate 19,232 of PVIW01005059.1, forward strand.
AGTTATGTGTGTCCTCCTGTTATACTTGAGTCTTGGATGCTGTTGGCCTTTTTTTAAAACAATTTTTTTTTTAGATTTTATTTAATTATTTTTAGAAAGAGGGGAAGAGAGAGAGGCAGAGAGGGAGAGAGACATCAACGTATGGTTGCCTTTCACCTGCCTCAAGCCACAGACCTGACTGGAGACCTGGTTTGCAACCCGGTTATGTGCCCTGGCTGGGAATCGAACCTGCGACCTTTGGGTTCGCAGGCCGGCACCTTATCCATTGTGCTACCATGTTGGCCTTTTTATGGATGAAGTTAACTTTTAGGGTAAATCTTGATCACCATGTATGAGACACTGTACTGAGGCTGTCCCCTGCAATGGAGTTGTCTCCAGCATGGTCTGGTACCTGCCAGAATCCCGCTTTGGGTATCCCACTTGTATGGCTAGTTAGGTTGACCTTGTTTGTGGTCTGAATACCACCAATGGTTGTGTTTGTCCTCACTCTACTCAAGAAGGTTTCTGGTGCAGATTGATGTCAGATATTGCATGTAATTTGGCCTCTGGCTACTTGTCTGGAGCTACTACACTGTTTACTGTTTGTGGCTGCATCTACTGGGCACCGGTATGCATGGGAGGGGCCAAGCTATGCACAGGGATTGGCTTTTATCAGCTTGAACAGGGACAGATCTGTAAAAGGCTCTCTGAAGCTTGCCTCCTTGTGTTAGCTATGCCACCTTCCTGTGAGATTGCCTTTCTTGTCTTTCTACAGGGCCTTCTGAATATAGACTATGGGGTGGGTTCACACTGGCTGCAACCACAGACCCTTCCACAAGGTGGGTGCTTGGTAGGGCAGGGTGACTGGTGTCAGGAGAATGGGCCTATGTGGGTCCTACTTGGGGACTATGTAGTCAGGCACCCAATGTGGGGAAAGTGGCCCCTATTCCAAAGTGGAACCAGTCTCTGCCAGAATCTTCAGCCCTAGCTCTCCCAGGAGATCATCATAGGTTCAGGTTGGGTGCAGCCAACTGTCCCTTCTGCAGGAGCAAGCTCAGCGGGGTGGAGCCAATAGAGCCTGGTGCCTTTAACATTTGTGTAGGAGTAGTGTTGTGTGATGTACACAAAGATGTAGTGATATTTGCCAGCAAGTAACATCTCAGCCACTAGGCTGTCTGTGCACTAGGAATGATGGAGTTGGTATCAGGACATGTGCAGGGATTGTGCAGGGATGGGAAGAAGAAATAACACAGGACACCAAAACCTCAACATTACACTGGCCCCTGAGTTGAGGGCTACTATCATTTTATTGAAAAAGAAAGTTTTAAAGGTTTTATTTATTTATATTTATAGAGGGGAAGGGAAGGAGAAACTGAAGGAGAGAAACATCAGTATATGGCTTGCCTCTCATGTTCCCCCAACTGGGGACTGAATCCACAACCCAGGCATGTTCTTTGACTGAGAATTGAATCAACAACTTCTTGCTTTGCAGGACAATGCCCAACCAAGTCACACCAGTTAGGATAGTTACTTCGTTCTTATGGTTCCACTGTCTCAGTGTGAGGTCTTTGCCTTCATGATGTAAAGGAAAGAGAGAGCATAGAGAAGTAAATATGAAACCTTTATTATATTAACTCACAGAGACACTTATCATTCAGTTCATATTTATTGGGGAGTTATTTAACCCCCAGCTGCAGAGGACCTGAGAAATGCAGTCTTCCACATGCCCAGGAAAGAAGCTCTAAAGCAACTAGTTTAAATGAACCATGGACACAGACAGTTGGGTAGGGATTGACTATGGGAGAGGGGATAAGGAGAGTGGGACAGGGGAGAGTAATGGGAGGAAAATGGGACAGCTGTCATAGAACAATAAATTAATTAAAAAAGAAGCTCTAGTTAACAACTACCATATCCTAATTTCTGAAAGCCTAACAATGCAGCAAAATGGCATTGAATGCAGAGTACATTTGTTCCGAAGTGAAAGGGCATTTCAGACCATCTAGGTTGTAATTCTGCTGGACTGGAAGGTTCCAGGATATTCTTTTTATTTAATTTAATGTTATTGTTTTATTCTATCCATCCCCCTTTTTCCCACGTCTCCTTCCCCGCCCACCCACTCCCCCTCAAAGTCAATTCCACTTGTTGTCCATGTCCATGGTTCTTCCATACTAGTTCCTTGACTAAACTGCTCCCCTTCTTTGCCTCCTTCTCTCACCTCTCTCCTCCCTCCTCCCCTCTGCCCAATGGAGATCTATTCATTGTATTCATGTGTCTGGTTCTGTTTGTTTATTTGTTTGTTTCATTCATTATTGTCCTGTATGGGTGAGATCATATGGTATTTGTCTTTCATTGACTGGCTTATTTCACTAAGCATAATACTTTCTAGTTCCATCCATGTTGTTGCAAAGGGTAGGAGTCCCTCCTTTCTTTCTATTGTGTGGTATTCCATTGCGTAAATGTACGAAAAGGTTATTCTTATGTGTACTAAAATTGGAGAATCACTAAATGTCAAAAATCCTACTTTGAGTGTTCACAACTCAATTTATGCCCAGGTAGCTCAGTTGGTTAGTATTGTCCCATATGCCAAGATTACAGGTTCAATCATTAGTCCAGCCATAACCAATTAATGCACAAATAAGTGGAACAACAAATTGTTTCTCTTCTCTTCTCTTCTCTTCTCTTCTCTTCTCTCTCTCTCTCTCTCTCTCCCCCCAATCCTCTCTTTTTCTAAAGTCAATTGAAAAATAAAAACAAAAACTCAGTTTAATAATTTTGATGAGGTGAATGATGAGAATAATACTTTTATTTACCTAAGAACAAGTACTTTTATCCTTTAAATGCAGTGAAATAGAATATAGTGGATATGGGCTTGGATAAAGGCAGCACAGAGTAGTGTATATAAATAAAAAGAAAGATACTTAAAAAATATGTCAAACAGGATTGAGAAAGATACTTGATTTTTAGAAAAATTTATAACACGTATCACTGATTCTTTAAAGCAACTGATAAGTATCAATAATAGTACTCATTGATGTTTTAATTTTAGAAAGTTTAGGATATGCAATATTAGTGGAATTAGTTCTTTTTGATTCTTATTAGAATTATTAATTTGTTACTTCTTTTACTAATAGTATTTTTTTTAGATTTAAAAAAATTTATTATTTATAGAGAGAAGGGTAGGGAAAGAGGCAGAGAGGGAGAGAGACATCAATGTATGGTTGCGTTTCACCTGCCTTCAGCTATGGACCTGGCTGGAGACCTGGCTTGTAACCTGGTTATGTGCCCTGACTGGGGAGTCTCTTTTTAATATGGTGTTATAATATGAAAATTTACATATGTTTTTGTCTCTGGGCTCTGAAATGAGCTGAATTAAGCACAATGAAATAAAGCATGTTAAGATTAATGTTAACTGATATATTTTAACCCAATTTTTAGGATGATTTATTAGAATCAGGCTAATGTGAGTTACAGAGTTTTGAATAATTGCTGTGTATGCAGCTGGAAGAAACAACTGAAACAGGAAAGAAATCTATTATGTCACAACGCCATTAAGGAAACAAACAGAGTTACTAGTGTTTAAATCTATTTTCGGTATTTTAAAATTATATGTTTCATGAAATGCTCAACTGGAAGAAGCTTATTGAGCCTCTAATGTCTTTGAGCAGATGTCAAGGGCTAATGATTATAAGGAGCATTATTATTGTTAATAATAATAATTAGTGGTAAAGTTCACTTAAAATGTGATGCCTTTAAAAATAATATTGAAGATGACAAAGTATATATATTTTCCCCTCAATAAACTTTTAGATTGTAAAACTACATAATAATTATTGTTTCCTATAAAACACGTTGTATTTTAACTAGAATTATTTCCTGTAGTCAAGATATTTAAAGGGAATATATATGAAAAATGCACCATACTCTTTGGGAACAGAAGTACTCACTGAATAGAAAAAAGATATCATTATCCTGATATTTGTACTAATAATAAGGGGAAAAGATCTATTTGTTCACTACAGCAGTAATATGAATATTTGAATTCTCTAGAAGTTAATTTTATTTTTGAATGGCTCTTTGACCTCAAAATGTTTAAATACTTTTTTAATGATTAATTTTGGTATGGGGATTTACAAATTTCTTAAGTATTGGTTAACAAAAAGGGAAGTTTCTGTTCTGGCTGGTGTGGCTCAGGTTGGAGCATTGTCCCATCAATTGAAAGGTTGCGGGTTCAGTCCTTGGTCTGGGTGCATGGGAGAGGTAACCAGTTGATGTTTCTCTCTCACATCAATGTTTCTGTCCCTCTCTAAAATCACTAAATATGCCCTTGGGTTAGGATTAAAAACAAACAAAAACAACTACTTATACACTTGGAATGCCTTAAAAAAAGGAAAAGAAAAAAGAAAAGTTTTTTCTTAGAACCTAAGTGTGGTGTGAAATGGCCAGCATAAATGATGCCACATGCCTGGCACTTGAAATTATGCTCAGTACTCAGGAGCTCATTGAATGTCTCCAGCAGCTGAGGAGTGAGTGAGTCAGTACACTTCATTGAAGAGGCTCAGAAATGTTAGGTGAGGTTAGGTTAAGATTTAGGAGAAAAATAATTTGAAATAATTTATTAACTCTCTAATTTTATAAAGGAAATAAAATGAACCCAGAGTCTTAAAGTTTTGTGCTGGATCTAGCAAAATATAACCCAGGCCTACTGACTTCTAGTGAACTACTTTTTTCTAGATCAAGATTTTCCTTTTTTAAAAAAACACTGTCTTGCTATTAGACTTTAAACATTTGGCATTCTAAATACAAAGTAGCAAAAACAAAGGCTGCCTTTTAGGTTGTTAATGATGAAAGTCTTGTTTATTTTTCACCAAGTAATCATGAAGTGCATTTCCAACCTTCAATTCTTTCTTTTTTCTTACCTGTTACTACTGATTGATTCTTATATAATATGCATTCAGTTTATTTAAATGTTGAGGTACCAGAGGACAAACCTTCTGCTTTTCATTTACAATAAAAAACAGTGATACAAAAATAAATGCCTTACAATGAACATGAATATGTTTTCAGAAATACTTTACTTGTGGGTATCTTATTGGAAGGCAAGAAGGACACCAGTTCATTAGTTTGTGGTTACTAACTGATAGCATGGTAACCGTGTTTTGGAAGCTAATCTATACCTCACACTTCTATATTCTGCATCAGTCTACTCAGTATTGGTGTTGCTTCTCCAGGATATATTGTAAAAGCTTGTCAAAATTGACCATTGTCCTGTCTCCAGCACCCCACCCCAGTGGGCATATTCTGCCACAGTCCATAATAGCTACTTTCTCTAGCACTGGTCTAATTCTCCCATGACATCAACAGCAGTGCTGGGACTTGAGGATGTCTATGGTAATGGTAGCAGTGACAGCAGTGTACCATGGTACAACCTCAGATCATAAAAGCACTGCAGACATTGCTACGGCAGAGATGACATTTCTGGTGGTTTTGGAATTGTAGGAGAGCAGGAAGATCAATAGCTGTGATAGCAGCAGGCCAGGGTGACAGGTGGGAAACTAAGCTTATGTGGTGCCTATTCAGTGCCAGTATTGTTTCATTCAATCTAGATGTATAAGCTCCCATTTCTAGAGTGGAAAACCCACTTCCGAGAGGCCAGGTTACTTCACTGAGGTTGTCCAGTTTATATGGGAAAACCTGGGGTTTGATTGTGTCTGTGTGACCCATTCTGGGCGTGTTGCACTTGGATCCTCACTGCTTTGCTTAGCCTTTGCAAGCTGCATTTTCCAAGCTCCACATCAATAGAAGGTTCTGATATAGGCTGGGAGTGGAGAAGCCAGGGCATTTTTTCCTGCTGTGGCTTTGCTAGGCCCGCAGTGGGTCCAGCTTCCACCAAGAGACCCTGGACTCTAATAGCACACCTTCTTCTTTTAGTTCACAATGTTGATAGTCTCAAGATTGCTTCACTCAGCAGCCCCATCACTTATGAACACCCCATTCCAAGTTTATTTTGACTCTGAGGTTAATGTGTTAAAAAAAATCATCAGATTTACATCTAATAGCTGCCAATATTACCTGACTTATTTTCTCTAAAATTGTGTTAAAGATTTATCCTAGGATTGTTTGAGGCTCAAATGGGGCAATGGAGGGAAAACCCTTATATTAAGAAGATGCAGGCTGGTACAAAGGTAAAAGTGTGGGAAGAAGGCATGAGAAACTCTGTGTTCTTCCCAAATACTTTGTCCTCTGCATCTCTTCTATCTGGATATTCATCTGTATTCTTTCACAATAAACTAGAAACAGCTATACACATAGTGGTATCATGCAGTATTTTCTGTCTAGTTTATTTCACTTTGAATAATGTCCTCAAGGTCCAACCATGTTGTTGCAACTGGTTTTCAAACCAAGATGGTGGAGGAGTAAGTGGAGCTACACCAATATCCCTAAAGGATCAATCTGGAATTACAACTTAATTGGGGAGAAATCATCCAAATAACCAACAGAACACCAGCTGGAGAGAAGCCTTATAACCACAGACAAAACAGAAGAGGCGGCTTCATCACAATGTGACTGGCTGACTAGGCTCAGACTGGGGAATGATCTGACTTCACTAGAAGAGGATCCAGGAAGTAAAGGAAGTGCACCTCTACACAACGGGTCACACCACAAAGATAGGAACTCAAAAAAGCCAAATCTAAGAAGCAAAAACAAAGAGGAAGAGCCACCTAGAATGGGGAGAAAAAGAAACAGTTCATCACCAAAGGAAAGGAGGAATCCCCAGAAAGACTACTAAATGAAATAGAGGCAAGCAAATGATCAGACATGGAATTCAAAATAATGATGATAGAGATACTCAATGAGCTCAGCTAGCTCAGAGAAGACTATAAACAACTCCAGGGGAACTACAAAGAGCTCCAGGGAAGCTACAAGGAACTTACTGAGAACTACACCAGCATTAAAAAGGCCATAGAAACTATCAATAAGAGCCAGGAGAAAATAAAGAATACAATTTCCAAATTGAAGAATACAGCAGGAGGAATCAAAAGCAGGCTCAAGGAAGCAGAGAAATGGATCAGTGAGCTGGAGGAAATGTAGAAAAAAATTCCCAGACAGTGCAACAAAATGAAAAAAGACTGAAAAATAATGAAGAGGTTTGAAGAGAGCTACAGGACAACATGAAACAATAATATCTATATCATAGGGATATCACAAAGAGAAGAAAAGGAGCAAGGGATAGAAAACCTGTTTGGAAAAGTAATGACAGAAAACTTCCTTCACTGATGAATGAAAACATTGCTCAAGTTCAGGAAGCACAGAGAGTCAGTCCCAAGGAAGATAAACCCAAACAGGTCCACTCCAAAACAGATCATAATTAAAATGGCAACATCAAAGATAAGAAGAGAATCCTAAAAGCAGCAAGAGAGAAACAGCTAATATACCAGTGGGCTCTGAAAAGGTTATCAGTTGATTTCTCAACAGAAACACTATAAGCCAGAGGGAATGGCAAAAAACACTCCAAGCAAAGAGAAAGGCCTAAATGGGACTACATCAAACTGAAAAGTTTCTGCTCAGCTAAACATGAGCAAAATTAAAAGGGAACCAACTGTATGGAAAAATATATTTGCCAATGATACCTCAGACAAAGATTTGATCTCCAAAATATATAAAGAACTTATACAGTGCAACACCAGGAAGACAGCCCAATTAAAAAATGAGCAAAGGACCTGAACAGACATTCTCTGAAGAGGACACACAAAGGACCCAAAGACTTATGAAAGAATGCTCAACATCACTAGCCATCAGAGAGATGCAAATTAAAACCACAATGAGATACCACTTCACACCTGTCAGAATGGCCATCATCAACAAATCAACAAACAAGAAGTGCTGGCGAGGATGTGGAGAAAAAGGGACCAACCTTGGTGCACTGTTGGTGGGAATGCAGACTGGTGCAGCCACTATGGAAACAGTATGGAGTTTCCTCAAAAACACTAAAAATGGAACTGCCTTTTGACCCAGCAATTCCACTACTAGGATTATACCAGGAGAACCCTGAAACACCAATTTAGAAGAACCTATGCACCCCTATGTTCATAGCAGTGCTATTTACAATACTCAAGTGCTGGAAACGCCTAAGTGCCCATCAGTGGATGAATAAATCAAAAAAGTTTGGTACATTTACACAATGGAATACTACACAGCAAAAAGAAAAAAGGAACTCCTACCTTTTGCAACAACATGGATGGAACTGGTATTATACTTAGTGAAATAAGCCAGTCAGTGAAAAACAAATACCATATTATCTCACCTAATACAGGAGACTAATGAACAAAACAAACAAGCAAAATAGAACCAGAGGCATGGAAACAAGGAACAGACTTTCAGTGTGCAGAGAGGATGGGGGAGGGGAATAGTTTAGTCAAGGAACTGGTATAAATGACATATGGACATGGACAATGTGGGATTGACTGGGAGAAGAGATAAGGAGGGTGGGGCAGGGGTGAACAGTGCAGGGAAAATGAGATGAATGTAATACAAAGATAACAAGTTAATTTAAAAAAATGTATATTATTGTGTTTCTGCTATTGAAGCTGACAACCCACATAGACAGAGGGCCCTGGATTTTGGTAAAGCCTTTCTGTCTACACGGTTGTCTGTCTGGAGAGCTTCAAACATCGCTGCTTCCTGTGTCCCACCCACAGATTCTCTTGGTTGTCCTGAGGGTGACCTGGGCAGGAACCTCAGTGGTTGTCATGAGCAGTCTGGAAGAAAATCAAACATTGCTTTATATCAATGGTTCTTATGTGTGGTCTTTATCTCAATGGCATTGGCATCAGCTTTGACCTTGTTAAAGATCCACATTCTTGGGTCTCACCCAGACATGTTGAATCAGAGACTGTAGAGTGGGGCTCTGCCGTCTAGCTTATTAACAAGCTCTTGAGGTGATCTGACATCTGCTCAGGTAGTGGTATGGTGGTGGGAGTTGAATGTGCTATATTTAAGCCTTGGAGGTTTAGCTGCTCCTGATCTTTCTCTCCTTTCACCTTTGTTCTCCTGTGGCTAGTGAAGGGGCACCTTGTGCCATCCCAACCACAGTTCTGGGTAATTATGTAATCCTGTGAATGTACTGCTTACATGGCTCTCTTGATGGCTGCCTCTAGCAGGCCAAATTCTGATACTGAAGTGGAATTTATTTGTGCAACATTTAGGTATTAAACAGCCAGTTTGTGCCGGGGACTGTGCAGGGACCTCAGAGTACCGTCAAAGGAGAGGGTTTCTGCCCTTATAGCACTTAGAATCTGAGGAGAGACCACCAAGCTGTTGAGTAATTAAAATCTGCCATCACAAATGCTGTGGAAGAGCTCTTACCCTAGTAGGTTTTCCAAATATAAGAAAAGCACTATTACATCCCTGAGCACAGTGATCATAAGATTTGCCTGTATCAGGTTTTCTTTTTCACATAATAAAAATAAAATGGATGCACAATGTCTGAAAAAGGGAAGGACCTGTTTTACTAGTTGTGCATTAATCAGGCTACAATGGCTTCAGATCCCATAAGGGTAGGACTGGAAGTGAGACCAGCAGGGAAGCACTGGGTATATAAGGGTGTTCATGGGTCTGGGAATGCACAGGAGAGTCTGCTAAAAAGAATTTTGGAGGCAAGACCCCTGTTCACACAGCACATGTCTAGTAGGCTAAGTATTCACTTAGTTATAGGAAGGTGTCCATCTTCAAAATTGCTCTATGATTTGGGACCTAATCTGTTTTGGAGCCTCAGTCTATTTGAAGTGGCAGTGCTCTCCACAAGAGGGCGCTTACATTCTTTGTTTTTATTTTTTATCTGGTGGGCAGGTTTCTCTTTTCTTGCTGGCCTAGAGTAAACAGAAGAGTGATTTAGACCTTGCTGTATGCAGAAATGATTTCATGTAATTTTTAAAATTCTAATACATTCTAAGTAGTTATAATTTTTTCCCATTGGAACTTAAGTGTGTTAAAGTAGGGCATCAGAAAAACAAGGACTGTGCCCCTCTCAACAGCATCAGTATGATCTGTGAAAACATTTCATTCCCTAGTGCCTATGAACAGACCTATCAGTAAAGTAAGTAATAGTCTTCAAATAGGCCCCTGCATGTTTCTTTTCTTTTTTTTTTTTTAATTCTCACCTGAGGATGTGTGCATGTGTGTATGTTTAATGGAAGGAGAGAGAAAAAGAGGGGAGAGAGAGAGAGAGAATCAATCAGTTGCCTCTCTTATTTGCCCCAACCAGGTCTGGATCCTGCAGCCTAGGTATATGCCCTGACTGGGAATTGAACCTGCAGCCTTTGGTGTATAAGATGATGCTCCAGCCAACTGAGTGACCTGGTCAGGGCTGCCCCTGCATGCTTCAAAGAATACTCACATAATATAGAAACAAGAAGTTGCTCTATTGTGAAATAAGTGAATGAGGCATTTTCTTATTATGCACATAGTTATAGCCTATGGAGACATTGTCAGGAATAAATTCATATTCTACACTTTTAGGTCACATCCAGGAACAGGAAAGGGGCTGTCTGTCTCAGAGGGAATGAGGACATGTATAGACAAACACGCCGACTTTAAGTGGTCAAAAAGTGTAGGTGGAAAAAGTTGAACATTAAAAGTCTGTGGCTTGTGAACTGAGTATAAAATGGAAACATAGATAATGAACTAAGCAGGTAAGAGGGAGGAAACAGAAGTTAAAATTTAATGACACTAGACAAAAGTACACAAAAAGTGAGTCCCATGGTCCAGGGGCTCTGCTGTGCCTGGTGGTCTAATCTACATAGATGACAATGCCATTTATAGAGCAGATTTATGCAATTTCTGCTTCCCTGGGAAATATTTTCCTCTTTCTCTTAGCTTCCATCCCCTAGCTTTTCACCCCTAAATAATATGACATGAGGAAGGGGCTATTCAGGTCAGGCATTGTGTTCTGTATGGCTTTTTGCAAAGATAGGAGAGGTGGAAACTTCTGAGATTAATGCTTTTGCTCACTTTGCTCTGAGATTTTTGTTCCTTGTGAAATGAAGAAGAGCCATGGGCATGGGGGTGGACCTTCTAAACCACTTTATTATGTTCAGCACTTTCTCTGAAAGTCTCAAACGTAGAAAAAAATTCCCAGCCTTTCAGTGAATGAGACCTGGGGTTCCCATGGCTGATTATGTCGACATGCCTGCCTGTGGGAAGTTTATTTGTGTGGATGTAATCAACAAAGAACATGAATGAGAGGACTGGTTGTGAAGCTCTGAGCATTTCCAGTATGCTTCATGTTTTGTTATTATCTTGGGGTAATTGGAGTTGAGAGGGTAGGACCTCTAATGAGCTGCTTCTCTTCCCTAATGGATAGGGGCCTGGAAATTAGTGCAGCCCCTGCTGTTCCAGTCCCTTCAGGAAGTTTGAGGCAACTGCTTAATGGTAGCCTTGCTAATGGCAACAATTACGGAATAGCCTTTTCAGTAAGACCCTGTGCGTCCGTTAGAGACTAATCTCATTGAGTGACCACAGACCTGTGACAATGTCCATTTAGGGACATCACTGTTGTTGTCCAGATTGGTTTTCATGGGTTCTGAGAAAGCCAAAATAGTCATAAGTGACACTAACCTCTTTCCCTCTGCAGAAACAAAGCTGGAAGAGTGAGTGAGGAGGGCAGGCCTGCTCTCAAAATATGTCTTCAGCTAAGGTGGTTCCTTTGGTTTCTAAGGCACTTCATGTGACAAAAGAAAAACAGAACCATATGCCCTCCCCACCTATGCCTTTAGATTTACCTGTGACATTTCAGAAGGAGTAATGAGGAACAAAAGGCAGAAGTGTGTTCTTGTGATGAGAATTCGTGGAGATAGCTGGGCTTGCTCTAGCTGTGAGTCATGCTATTTGACATCATGAACCAGGCTACTCTCACAGGTGTTAACACCATGAGGGTGATAAGAGCTGGGGCTCCCAGGCCAAGCTGTGATGGCTACCGTATTTTAAGATCCTATGATAAGCCTTGCTCACTCTTGGCAGCACTGATTTGACCCCGAAAGGAAATGGACTTGAGGGTAGTGAGGAAGAAGATGCTCAGGATCCCACTAGTACAGGGTCAGCTCCCCTGAGTGAGATTCTTGTCTCCTTAACATCACAGGTGCCACAGCTTTACCCCTGTCCTAGTTTCAGCCCTGACAAGAAGCACTTCAATGTTAGTCATGAGCTCTCTTCCTCTAAATGATTTGATTAATTTATCTTTACTGAATTTAATGCATTAAAACATTTGTCATAATATAGACCCATGTACTATATTTGTGTAGAAAGACATAGGTGTTAAATGAGTTGCACCATTTATTTATTTATTTAAATTCTCACCTGAGGATGTTTATATTGATTTTTTTTTTTTTTTTTTTTAGAGAGAGAAAGGAAGTATGTGGGGCAGGGAGAGTAAGAAAGAAATATTGATCAGTTGCTTACTGAACAGGCTCTGACTAGGGATTGAACCTGCAACTTTTTGATGTACAAGATGGTGCTTCAACTAACTGAGCTACCCAGCTAGTTATATAAATATAAATGTTTATATAAATTTTTATAAATTTATATAAGTATTTTATACAACTATAAAAACTATAAGCCCTGGCTTGTGGCTCAGTGATAAGGGGCTGGCCTGTGAATCCAAAAGTCTCTGGTTCGATTCCCCAGCCAGGGCACATAACCAGGTTGCAAGCCAGGTCTCCAGCCAGATCCATAGCTGGAGGCAGGTGAAAGGCAACCATACATTGATGTCTCTCTCCCTTTCTGCCTCTCTCCCTACCCCTCTCTCTAAAAACAATGATCTGGGTTTTTTCATTATAATTTTTCTCGAGCATAACTGATGAACCCTCATTGGGACATTTTTGTCAGGGAAAAGAAAACCTAGAAGCTTTGAATTTGTTCTAGGTTTGTTTGAATTTTATGTGTGTGATAGCTGCTGATGTATCATACTAGGGAAGTGAGGATGAAAAGAAATGACAAATACATTTATTGTCTGAAGTTTTAAAAAGAACTTTTGTCCTTTTTAGGGTTAAGCTTTTGTTTTAGTTATAGCATGCAGAAATAACCTGTAAAGTATAATTTCACTGGAAGGTGATCCCTTGTTCAGTTGCAATGAGAGTCAGTACTGAATTCAGCTCACAAGTGACCAATTTGACCTACATTATTTGTGCATGAAAATAACTGCAGATGCAAAAAGGGAGGAGACCTGTTAAATGCCTGGCCTCAGGTATGGTAGAGCAGTCATGCCCTGTCAGGTCGGGTCCTGTAATGTTCCTTGTCTGCTTTGCTTGAGTCATTTCTGGAGGTGGCATAAATAAGAATAGCACATACAATACTTTAAAATGAGAATTTTCTATTGACTGGTTCTATTTATTTTTTAAAGATTTTATTAATTATTTTGAGAGAGAGGAAAAAGGAGAGAAGCAGAGAGGGAGAGAGACATCAATGTATGGTTGCCTTTCACCTGGCTCAAGCTATGGATCTGGTTGGAGACCTGGCTTGCAACCTGGTTATGTGTCCTGGGAATTGAACCAGTGACCTTTGGGTTTGCAGGCTGGCACCTTATCCATTGTGTCACCAACCAGGGTGATTTTATTCTTTTTACTGAAGAATTTGAGTAGGTGAGCAGTTCAAAGCATCTAAGTTGTGGTTTCCCACTTGTTCAACGTTTGCTATATTTTTAAGATACTTTGCATAATAATTGATACAGAGCTTATAATGTAATGGTTCTCACATTGCCCCAAGAAACTAATATTTTTCACATATTGCATGATTCTATTTATACGAAATGCCTATGATAGGTAAACCCAGAGACAAACATAGGTTGGTGGTTGCCAGGGGCTGTGGGAGGGAGAATGAAATGGGGAGCAATTGCTTAATGGGTAACAGGATCTCCTTTTTGAGTGATAAAAGTTTTAGAACTAGTTAAAGTTGGTAGTTACATAATTTTGTGACTATATCAAATGCCATGGAATAATTCTTTATTTTATTTTAAATATATTTTATTGATTTTGCTGTTACAGTTGTACCAATTTTCCTCCTTTGCTTCCCTCCAGCCAGTACCCCCATTTCCTCCATCAATGTCCCCCTTAGTTCATGTCCATGTGTTATGTGTATAAGTTTTTTGTCTTCTCCATTTCCTTTATTTTTATTAACATCCCCCTGTTTATTCTGTAACCACCAGTGTGTACTTTTTTTCACATCCAGACAATTCACCATTTAATTACTGCCTTCTAACTGTCAGCCTTTCAAATCATTTTGATACAGTTTTCTTTTCACTATTTCAAAATGCTTATGTTAATTCATTTGTTTAAAAATTACTTTTTAAAGTAATATCAATTGCAATATTACCAAACACATGCATGTATACATTTACACACGTTTTTACAAATATTTAAAGTACTTAATGAATTTTGAAGAGTTAATACAAAAAATTTAAAATATGTCAATAGCTTATTAATTTTTACCTATAAAATTATAACATTTTAGATATAGTAAATTAAACATTTTTCTTTAAAACATTTTACACTAGAATGCTATTTTGTGAAATATATCACAGAAATGGTGTATTACAGATCTCACTTTTGTGAAAGCTGTCCTAGAGACAGTGCCAAACCCATAGTAAAATATGAATTTGGTTTCTGAGTCAGATCCCACCCCCTCCAATAATACAACTCACCTTTATTTTAAGCTACTGGAACTACAACTTATTCTTTTTGGAGTTTTCCATCTTAGATAGTAGATTGATTTTTTCCCCCTGAGGAGGTCCCGTTTTCCTCAATACTTTCTGTTTCTCCTTTACACATGTTTCACCAGTTGAAGCCTTCAGAAATAACGGCACCTACAGTGCTCAACTGGTCCACATAGAATAAAAATTATGATATCTACTAAGTTGAGCTTTGAAAAAGTACCCTTGGATTTAAATAATTTTGTAGAATAGTATTCTAGCAATATTTTTTGGTTGTGGTTGACTTCCTGTGTGGTCCTAAACTAACCATTGAACTATTTAAGAGTATGTTGAAGTAGAGACTAAGTATAGTCACATTTGACTAATGAAGTTTACTATAGCATTAATACATTTTCCCAAGCATCCCCAATTTGGGGGCCTTCATTGATAGATATGTCTGTTTCCACTATCTGTTTGAAAGAAATCTCATCTAATTTAAATGCTAATATGAGAATATATATTGCCTATGAACATAAATTATGTAGTTTAGTAGTTGTTAATTTCTGTCCCAAATTAGTCTTCCCTCTCAGCATCTTTTCTAACCTAAGGATTGATCAGTTTCTCAACACACCAACTACTAGTTGGTTGATAATTAAAACATAAATTGCTAATAACTTCTATACTGTATTATACACCCACAAACAAGCACACATTTCATAACAGTGAATAAGAAAGAATGTATTCTATGTAATATACATCAACATTTTCTTACTTTTTTCCCCCTTAATTGCATTTGGTTATTCTAAGGTACTACAGGTAACTTGATTTTCCCAACTTAGAAAATAATTCCCATTTAAGAAAATTTAACCTGTAGTAATGCAGATACAAAATGGAAAACTATACATTATTTAGTAAAATCTACTTATAACAAGATTATTTTAAAGCTTTCATAACTTAAAGCTGGTTCTTATTCATTCAGTTACCCTATGTCTTTTGATTGGTGCATTTAACCCATTTACATTTAAGGTTATTATTCATAGGTACTAATTCATTGACATTTTCCCCCTTTGTACCTGTGTTCCTGTCTGTCTGTCTCTGTTTCTTCATCTTTTTTATTTTTAAAGATTTTATTCATTATTTCCAGAGAGAGGGGGAAGGGAGAGAGGCAGGGAGGGAGAGAAACATTGATGTATGGTTGCCTTTCACCTGCCTTCCAGCTACAGACCTGGCTGGAGATCTGGCTTGCAACCTGGTATGTGCCTTTGCTGGAAATTGAACCGGTTACCTTTGGATTCGCAGTCCGGCACCTGTTCACTGAGCTACCAGCCAGGGCTATTTGTTGATCTTCTTAAAGCAGACCTTTTAGCATCTCTTGCAGTGCTGGTTCGGTGAAGGTGTATTCTTATAGCCTTCTTTTGTCTGGGAAATTCCTTATTTCACCTTCCACTTTGAATGTGAGTCTTGCTGGGTAGAGTAGTCTTGTTGTAAGCCTTTGTTTTACATTGCTTGGAATATTTCTTGTCATTTCCTTCTGGTTTGTAGTGCTTCTGTTGAGAAATCAGCTGATAACCTTATTAGAGCCCCCTAGTATGTTATTAGCTTTTTCTCTCTTGCTGCTTTTAGGATTCTCTCCTTATCTTTGAATGTTGCTATTTTAATTAGGATGTGTCTCAGAGTGGGCCTGTTTGGATCCATCTCATTGGAACCCTCTTTGCTTCCTGAACTTGTGTGACTTTTTCTCTCCTTAAGTTAGGAAAGTTTTCTGTCATTACTTTTTCTAGCAGGTTTTCTATCTCTTGCTCCTCTTCTTCTCCGTGTGGTATCCCTGTGATATTATATTATTATGTTTCATGTTGTTCTGCAGCTCTCTTCAAACTTCTTCATTCTTTTTCAGTCTTTTTTCATTTTGTTGCACTATCTGGGAATTTTTTTCTGTGTTGACTTCCAGCTCACTGATCTGATCCTCTGCTTACTCTGGCCTGCTTTTTATTTCTTCTACTGTGTTCTTCCATTCAGGAATTATATTTTTCATTTCCTCCTGACTCTTATTGATAGTTTCCATGTCCTTTTTAATGCTGGGGTAGGTAGTTCTCAGTACATTCCTTGTAGCTTCCCTGGAGTTCTATGTAATTCCCCTAAATTTTTTTGTAGTTTTCTTTGAGCTAGCTGAGCACATTGAGCTTCTCAGTCATCATTGTTATGAATTCCATGTCTGCTAATTTGCTTGCCTCTATTTCATTTAGCACTCTTTCTGGAGATTCCTCCTTTTTTTTTTTTTTTTTTTGATGGAGGCTTGTTTCTTTGTCTCCCTATTTTATTTTATTTATTTTTAAAAAATATTTTATCATTTTTAGAGAGAGGGGAAAGGAGGGAGGCAGAGAGGGGGAGAAACATCAATGTATGGTTGCCTTTCACCTGCCTCCAGCTATGGACCTGGCTGGAGACCTGGTTTGCAACCTGGTTATGTGCCCTGGCTGGGAATTGAACCAGCGATCTTGGGTTCGCAGGCCAGCACCTATCCACTTAGCTACCAGCCAGAGTGATGTCTCCCTATTTTAGGTGACTCCTCTTGTTTGTTTCTGCTTCTTCAATTGGTCTGCTTTGACTTCCTGTCTTCTTGGTGTGGAATTCTTCATTAAAACAGTTAATTTTATGTTATGTGAATTTTATCTCTATTTAAAAAATTAAAGTTAATAAAATTTAACTAATAGTTTAACTTCAGTTCCTCTATCACACTAGCTATAATCCAAGTGTACAACAGTATTTGAGTGTGACATGTATGGCATGGAAGTAGGCTATTCCTGTACAGAAGTTGTGACTATTTTTAATCATTTCTTCTTTCTTCTTCTTTTTTAATTGCTCTTCTATTACAGTTGTCCCATTTTTCTCCTATTGCTCTCTCCTGACCCGCCCACCTCCCCTCTCTCCCACAGCCATTCCCCACACTTAGACTGTTTCCAACATTTGGCTATTGTAAATAACACTGCTATGAACATAAGGGTGCATAAGTTCTTCTGAATTGGTATTTCAGAATTCCTTGGGTATAATCCTAGCAGTCAAATTGCTGGATCAAAGGGCAGTTTCATTTATAGTTTTTTGAGGAAAATGCATACTGTTTTCCTTAGTGGAAATGCACCAGTCCATATCCCTACCAACAGTGCACCAGATTTCCTTTTCTCCACAGCCTCACCAGCACTTGTTGTTTGTTGATTTGTTGATGATGGCCATTTTGAGTGATGTGAAGTGGTATCTCATTGTGGTTTTAATTGCATCTCTCTGATGGCTAATAATGTTGAACATTCTTTCATATGCCTATGGGCACTTTGTATGTCCTCTTCAGAGAAGTATCTGTTCAGGTCTTTTGCCCATTTTTTAATTGGGTTGTTTGTCTTCCTGGTGTTGCATTGAATAAATTTTTTTATGTATTTTGGAGATCAAACCCTTGTCTGAAGTATCATTGGCAAATGTATTTTCCCATATGGATGTTTTCCTTTTCATTTTGTTGAAAGTTTCTGTAGCTGAGCAGAAACTTTTTAGTTTGATGTAGTCCCATTTGTTTATTTGTCCTTTTATTTCCCTTGCTGTAGGAGAAATATTGGTGAAAATATTGCTGCATGGGATATCTGAAATTTTACTTCCTTTGTTTTCCTATAGGACTTTTATGGTGTCACAGCTTACTTTAAGCATTTTATCCACCTTGAGTTATTCTTGTTTATGTGGTAAATTGATTATATGTTTTTTCTGCATGTCCCTGTCCAGTTCTCCCAACACCACTTTTTGGGGAGGCTATTTTCACTTTTATACTCCTTCCTGCTTTGTCAAATATTAAATAACGATAGAGACCTGGATTTATTTCTTGACTCTTTTCTTATTCTAGTACCAGACTCTCTTGAAGTGGATCTCTTTCGGCTCATTTTCATTGGAACCCTTTGTGCTTCCTGAACTTGCATGACTTTTTTTTCCTCATCAAGTTAAAGAAGTTTTCTGCCATTATTTTTTCAAACAGGTTTAAAAATTTTATTTATTATTTTTAAAGAGAGGGGAAGGGAGGTAGAGAAATTTTAGTGTATGGTTGCCTTTCACCTGCCTTCAGCTACAAACCTGGCTGGAGGCCTGGCTTGCAACCTGGTTACGTGCTCTGGCTGGGAATCGAACCAGTGAACTTTGGGTTTGCAGGCTGGCACTTACCCACTGAACCACCAGCCAGGCAAAGTTTTTTTTTTTTTTTTTTTAATCCCTAGCTTCTCTTCTGCTTCTGGTATGATACAGATAATACATTTCATGTTGTCCTGCAGCTCTCTTGAAACCTCTTCATTCCTTTTCAGTCTTTTTTTGTTTTGTTGCACTGTCTTGGAATTTTTTCTACATTGTCTTCCAGCTTGTTGATCCAGCCCTCTGCTTCAGATAGCCTTCTTTTGATTCCTTCTACTTTGTTCATCACTTCAGAAATTGTATTCTTCATTTCCTTCTGGCTTTTATTGATAGTTTCTATGCCCTTCTTATTGCTGGTGTAGTTCTTAGTATGTTCCTTGTAGCTTCCCGGGAATTCTTTGTAGTTCCCTGGAGTTGTCTGTAGTTTTCTTTGAGTTCAATGAGCTTCTTGTAATCATTATTTTGAATTCCATGTCTGATAGTTTTCTTGCCTCTATTTAGCACTCTTTCTGGAGATTCCTCCTTTCTTTTTGATATGGAGTTGTTTCTTTTTCCTCCCACTTTGGGTGGCTCTTGTAGTTTGTTTCTGCTACTTAGATTGGTCTGTTTTGACTTCCTTTCTTTATGGTGTGAACTTCTGTGGCAGGAGAACTGTAGCATTTAGTGATGCAGTCCCCTTGATCTTCTGAACTTGATGCTCTTGGGATGCCTTTCGTACTATTTATTTGGGTTATGTGCTTGTATTTGGGTTTTGGTTGCATTGCTCTTGGCTAGCTGACTGAGAGTTATTCCACCCACTACATCATGTACACTATTGTAAAGGCGTACTTTCTTTTTTTCCTGGATCTACCCTTATTGACATCAGATGGTATTTTAATCTGGGCCGAGGCAGCCTGTTTGAGACTACCAGAGATCCACTGGCTTTTTCTGTCTCCCTCAGTTGTTAATCTAATCAATCTGTGATCAGTGGTCAGGCTAAGGCATAGCCAGGCAGGGCAGATTAATTCCTGAGGGCAGTGTTAATGCTTCCCCTCAGGCTGACACCACCTGGAGAAGAGTGGTCTGTGTGTGGTATGGGGGACGAGTCAGCACTGGGACCCTGTTGGTTGCACCTTCATTTCTTTCCTCAAAGCCCCAAGGCAAACTCTCTTTAAGTATCTCTAGGTTACTCTGCCCTCCCTCTGCTAGAGACCAGGGTAAGTGGGTACAGTACCAATGTATTTTTTGAGCATGTGGCCCCTTTAAGAGCTTTGTGTCTCCAGCTGTCTCTCTCAGGCAGGCAAAACCCCACAGCTTTTCGCTTTTCACAGCTGCATGCTCTTTTACTCAC
Organism: Noctilio leporinus; assembly: GCA_004026585.1. Lineage (NCBI taxonomy): Eukaryota > Metazoa > Chordata > Mammalia > Chiroptera > Noctilionidae > Noctilio > Noctilio leporinus. The sequence goes on from PVIW01005059.1 coordinate 39,370, forward strand.
GGCTTTGTTGCTGTAGGCTTGGAAATCCACCTGGGGATTAGACCCCCATCTGTTCTCAGGGGAACCCCCAGCTGCTAAGATGTTTCTCCTTCTCTTCAGCTGCCACCTGTGGGAGCCTAGCTAGTCCTCTTGCATCCCCACACTTCCTACCAGTCACCTTGTGATGAAGCAGCCTCTTCTGTTTTGTTTGTAGTTATAAAGCTTCTCTCCAGCTAGTGTTCTGTTGGTTAATTCCAGATGATTTCTCCACAAATAAATTGTAGTTCCAGACTGGTCCTGAAAGGAGATTTGCGTAGCTTCCAGTTATTTCTCTGCCGTCTTGACTGTCTTTTAGAACCCCATCTTAATGTGCTTTATAGACATTCTTCTCATCATGGTTTTGACAGAGTTTGTAAAGGTTACAGTCTTCACTTTTCAGTCCACGAGTAGCAGATTCATAATTAAAGTCACATTCTGGAAATAATAACTAGTATTTCTGTAGACTTTGTTGTAGTTCATACACAACAAATGGTACAAGAATATTTTTATCATTAATATCGAAGCTTTAAACTTTTAATAGGGGGCATTCAAGTCTTTTAACTATTTTTTTAAGATTTTATTTATTATTTTTAGTGAGAGGGGTAGGGAGAGAGGCAGAGAGGGAGAGAGACATCTATATATGGTTGCCTTTCACCTGCCTCCAGCTACAGACCTGACTGGAGACCTGGTTTGCAACCTGGTAATGTGCCCTGGCTGGGGAATCTCGAACCAGTGACTTTTGGGTTCACAGGCCAGTGCCTTATCCACTGAGCCACCAGCCAAGGCTTTGACTATTTTTAACATATAGATATATTATAAATATAAAACTGGACTCTGAAAGGTGCATTCCATACATGAAGTTTTACTTTTTTGTGATTAACTTCAGAAATGGTATTATTAAGATTTTCTCTGACACCAAGCTTTATTTTAGAGGTGGAAAAGAGTAGTGGTTAAAATAGTGTTTTTGAAATAGTAGGGCTGTTTTTATTTTGAATCATAGTTTTTGCATCCTGTCCCCTTATTCTGCTCTGGGTGTGTCCAAATAAAGCAACTCCAAAGTTTGAGCAATGCTCTAGATGAGCATTCTCACTATATGGAGAGGGAAATCCTAGCAGTAAGTCTGAGATGGGTCCTGGCAACTATATTTTTATGTCACTCTCCATGTAATCCTGACACATAAGCAGGTCCAAGACCTACCTTTGAAGCTTCCTTTAATGGTAACAGTACCCTATTTAAATTTGACTTTAACTCAAAACAAGAATAGTGAAACATTATTTTGCCAGAGCAGGTTTGTACTTTTCCCGTTTGTTTTGATGGTCAGCATCAAACCCCAATCTGACATTTAAATGCCTATTACTTTTAAATGTCTGAGATCAAAGTTCTGTCAATTATTCTAGGTATATCTAAATCACTGTCTTATTTTTCTTCATCATTCTTAGGGATTTGGATGAGATGACCACAGTATTCCATTCCAGTTATACGATTCCATCTTCTGGCTCTAATGAGTATCTGAGTATGCTAGACAAGTCTAAATGTCTAGGCCTGGATGAGTTATAGCTCAAGGTACTATAAGAATCACTTGAATAATGGCAGAGCCTGTTCAATGGTATTTAAGAAACTTTTCCATGACATTAAACAATCTTCAGTCACACTAAAAAATAAAGGTTTATGTATATCAGTGTGTGGTTGAATTAGTCTTTTAACTGATTCCCTATTAATGAACATTTGTTTCTAGTTTTTCTTCCCTTGGTGCCTTTTTTACTTTCAATGGTCTCAATGCATGTGCCAAATATTTTGCCAAATGTTATGGATGTTTCTGTGAGGGTAGTTTTGGATGAGATTAATTAACATTTATGTCAGTAGACTGAATGAAGCAGATGGTACTCCAGAATGAAGGTAGGCCTCATCCAGTCCACTGAGGGCCTGAATAGAACAAAAGGCCAACTCTTCCCTGAGTTGGAGAGAATTTTCTGCTTGATGGGCTTCCAAACTGGACATTGCTCTTCCTGTTTCTATGGCAGCTTCCAGGCTTTGGACTTGAACTGAGACATTATCTCTGCAGATTTTGGGCTTGCCAGCTTCTATAATAACATGAGGCAGTTCTTTATAATAAAAATCTTTATACATATCATATTAACACATATATATGGTATATGAGGTCTGTCCAGAAAAAGTCCAACTATTGTTACTATAATGAGAATGGTTTGTGCAACATTGATGTAGCATGGCAGCCAAGGAGAGTGGACTGGAATGGGCATGCGTGAACAGTGATGACTTCTCTGTAAGTCAGCGGGGCAGTAAATGCCATTTAGTGAACATGTGTACTATGTGGCCATTGCATTCAAAATGATTGAGCAAATAGAGCAATGAATCTGTATCCAATTTTGCATTTGGCTTGGACATTTCAAATAGTGTGAAAACTATTTGGATGGCTCAGAAGGGCACAGATATGGGCACCTGGTGATTGGCAACTTCATCACAGCAATGCCCCTTCTCATGCATTATTGCCTTGTGTAGAGATTTTTGGTGAAACATCAAATCACTCAGGTGATTCAGCACCCCTGCAGCCCATATTCATTGCCTTGCAACTTCTGTCTTTTCCCAAAATTAAAATCAGCTTTTAAGGGGAAGAGAGTTCAGACTGTCAGTGAGATTCAGGAAAATATGATGGGGCAGTTGATGGTAATTAGAACTTTGTGAGGTCCCAAGGTGCCTACTTTGAAGAGGACTGAGGCATTATTGTCCTGTGTATCATGTTTCATGTATCTTGTTCAATAAATGTCTCTATTTTTCATATTACATGGCGGATACCTTCTGGACAGACCTTGTATATACTCATTCTCTGTGTGTGTATATATATATTTTATATATTGTAGAATGTATATAGTATATTAAATACATATTTAACACATAGCATGTATAATATATTAAATAATGTAATATTCATATTATTGATTCTGTATCCCTGGAGAATCCTGAATAAAACGATGAACAATGAAAAACACATGATTTTTAGTGTATTTGCAAACATTTTTTTTCAGTAGGAATAAAAGCCCTTATTTTTTTT
>PVIW01005059.1:42554-82967 GCA_004026585.1 Noctilio leporinus
CATCCCCTTTTTGCTCCCCTCTGTCCCCCTCCCCACCCACCCATTCCCCCCAAAGTCAATCCCACCTGTTGTCCATGTCCATGGTTCCTTTATACTAGGTTCTTGTCTAAGCTGCTCCCCTTCTTTGCCTCTACCTCCCCCTCCCCCCTACCCCGTTCCCCTGACCACTGAAGGCCTATTCCTTGTATTCATATACTTGATTCTGTTTTGCTTGTTGTTAGTTTTGCTCATTATTGTCCTGTAATGGGTGAGATCATATGATATTTGTCTTTATTAATGTTATTATATACAAGTCTAGAAAGTGTCTCTTCCAAGTGAAAACTACAACCTTTCCTATACCTAGGGCAAGTTATGAAACCTCTTTTTTTTTGAGAGTGGAACTGTTCCAATAAGTCACTTATTTCCAGACAACTCCAGTCATGATAAACAGTTTAATCTCTGAGTTTTATTAGTTGGCTTTCACCATTGCACTAATAGACAATCTCCAGTTTCCATAGAATAAAACTGGAATAACTTGGTCATTTTCTAGTTTAATGTCTCTGCCTTGGCATTTTGCAACTTTCCTAGGACAACAGAAGGTCTGACACAGGAACTTCGAGAAGCTGTGACAGGAATCTTTTCACCTTGAATTGTCATACAGTCTGGTTGTTTTTTTAGGGCTTTTTGATCATGATGATTAGGATATTTAAAAAAAATATTTTATTTATTATTTCCAGAGAGAGAGGAAGGGAGAGAGGCAGAGAGGGAGAGAAACATCAATGTATGGTTGCCTTTCACCTGCCTTCAGCCATGAACCTGGCTTGCAACCTGGTTATGTGCCCTGGCTGGGAATCAAACCCAAATGCTTTGGGTTTGCAGGCTGGTGTCTATCCACTGAGCCACCAGCCAGGGCCAGGATATTTTATCTTCAGTGTTAATAGCTGGTTTTTGAGCAAAAATGGTTGTGTTTTGCATTTCCCATCTTCAGGTGCATCATATTTGAGGCAGAGTAATGGGTATCTGGGATGGGCTGCCAGGAACTCCTCATTTGGCCTGTTTTTGTTTGGATTCTAATGCCCACTTGCCTTTTCCCATTTATTTCCAAATGCTTTTTTGTCGTCCAGCTTAGCTCCATGCATTTCCTTGGGAAGAATCTTACATTTGTTCTGGGCCTCCAGCTGACCAATTCTGGTGATAATAAACTGGCAGGTGATCTGTGCTTTTCTTCCCTTAGTCAGGGGATTCCAGGCAGGACAAAGCATACAGATTATGTAACTTTTCCAGCTCATTGACAAATGACCTTGCAACATTTGATTGTCATTGACTATAAGGTGTTGCAAGGGAAGGAAATATTGATGTTTTGCACCAAATGCTGGCATCTGGGAAATGTGGAAAAGAAATCCTGATGTCAGAAATGCTTAGTTCTAATCTGGGCAGTAAGCTGTTAGAAACGGCTAATTTTCATAAATTAATTAATTAGAGGCATGATCTAATATCTTTCTGATATGAAAGATTGTTAGACTCCTGGAGGATTGGTCACCCAGCAGCACACCAGAGCACCTCAGCCCATGTTATTTCTGTCTCTCTCCCTTCCCCTCTCTCTAAAAATAATAAATAAAATCTTTAAAAAAAAAAAGTCTACTCCAAAGTGTGCTTTCTTTGGACAAATAAAGGATCCTCCTGATGGGTGCCTGCTGTACTGGCTTCTAGCACACTTGCGCCTCTCTGGATTGTCTCATTTTACTCCCAACCAATCTCAACTTACTGGCTCTGAGCTTCAGCCCTGGTATAGCAGCTTTAAAGGCACTAGAAACATATAAGGAGGGACTGAGTTGTCTGGCATTGGGGTGAGAGCTAGGAGAGATAGCTTTCTCTCAGAAGTGCTGGCAGAGGCCATTGTTCCTTTGCTGAGCCCTTCCCCCACAGTACTGGTATATCTGTTTCTGTCAACCTGGCTGTCACTGTTCATCCCCACCTAGGTGATTCCCTGAGACCTCCTAATACTTGCCTTTTTTTTTCATTGACACATACTTGGATTGTTAGCAGGGAAATATAGGTTGTGGTACTTGTAAATGAGATTTATTGGGTATGAGGATAATGCAGTTACAGTTTAGGAAGCTTCCTCTGACTCCATTTTAGAGATGAAATAGAATTTGAAAGGAGCAAATGACATTTAATTAATATCAGTTAAAGAATAAGTGAAAATTGAAAACATCACTTTAAATGTATTATTTTAAAAATTAATACCACAATTATTCTTATGATTAAACAAACAATAGTGTTGTACACATATATATATGATTATATTTAATTTTTAACAGTTTTTAATCAATACAATAACTCTCGCTTAGAATATTAGAATTTTAAGCTATTTAAAAAAGAGTCATATTTTCTTCATCTTACACTTCCAAAATGACTAAAAATTGTTACGTGAATTTTTTTTTGTTTGTTTTGTTACATGATTTTAAAAGACATTTCAACAAAGTCTGGAAACTAAAGGTTAAGAAAATTTAATAAGCTTTTTTTCTTCATAGACCTACTTTTTTAGAATCTTGATTGGAATTTGTGGCAGAATTCTCATTAGTACGGCCTAGACCAGGGCCCTTAACCTGGGCGCTATGGACATTTTGGCTGGATAACTTTTTGTTGTATGGTCCTGCCTTGTACATTGTAAGATGCTTACTGCACCCTGGCCTCCACTTTGCAGATCCCAGTAGCATCCCACCTCCAAATTGTGTCAACCAACAAATGAATGTCTCTAGACAATGTCTGAAGTCCTCTGGGGGACTGGATACATATGGCATGAGTAAGGCCAGCTATGTAAATAAAAGACCATAGCCTAAAACAATTAAAGTAAGTAAGAGATTGCCTAATCACTGAAGAAGATATACAAAGGACCCAGAGGCATCTGAAAGAATGCTCAACATCACTAGTCATCAGAGAGATGCAAATTAAAACCACAATAAGATACCACCTCACACCTGTCAGAATGGCAATCATCAACAAATCAACAGACAACAAGTGTTGGCGAGGATTCGGGGCAAAGGGAACCCTCATACACTGTTGGTGGGAATGTAGGCTGGTGCAGCCACTGTGGAAAACAGTATGGGGTTTCCTTAAAAAACTGAAAATGGAACTGCCTTTTGATCCAGCAATTCCACTACTTGGACTATACCCAAAGAATCCTGAAACACCAATTCATAAAAACCTATGTACACATATGTTCATAGCAGCACTATTTATAATAAAAATAAAGTTCAATAAAAGACAATTATCACAAAACATTTGGAGCCTACAATGTGGGTTTCCATTTTTTGCCTTCTGACATTTGATGTGGTTAATAGGAAGCAAATTTTGCTTTTTGTTGACTTTTCCAGTGCCCCTCTTTCTTGGTTTTGATCAGGGGTAAGGCAACAGCCTGCTCAGAATAAGAATACTGTACTAATTAATTTGGTAAAGCATTCACTAGCTGTTTTAAAAAATTAAAAAAGGTTTTATTTATTTTCAGAGAGAGGGGAAGGTAGGGAGGAAGGGAGAGAAACTGTGATGTGTGAGATACATTGATTGGTTGCCTCTTACATGCCCCTAACTGAGGACCTGGTCTACAACCCAGGTGTGTGCCCTCACTTGGAGTTGAACTGGTGAACTTTTGGTTCACAGGTCAGCACTCAATCCTCTGAACCACACCAGCCAGGGCAGCATTTACTAGCTTTTGAACCTTAGTAATAATGACTCTGTGTTTGAGTTGATGATGGTTCAGCTTGGTGTAACTTTTCAATTCACCCACTATTGTGTTAAGTTGGCCTGGGAAGAGAGATGAAGTGCAGCAAGGATAGTATTTCTTGAGAGTGCTGTTTTTGCTCAGCTCTGAAATGAGCTGAGATCCTGGTGCTTTAAGTAAACTAGAAGTAGGAGAACATAAAGAAGAGAATGTTGAGTAACTGTGAGGGTCAACTGGATGTGTCCACTTGACTAAGCTACAGATTCCAGTTCTTCACTCAAAGAGCCATCTAGGTGTTGCATTTCCTCAGGCTAGGCTTCTCTTCTGAACCCCACCTCATGCAACTGTAGTTTTTGTATTTAAATTTTTTTCTCCTTTTCCATTTGTTACTACTTAACCTTTATAAGTATGATTTTTGCTGTATTTTGCCCATTGAGAATACCTTTACTATTGAGTTAAAAGAGCCTTTTTTTTGGTATTAAGCATTAGCCCTGGTCTATCTCATTTTATCCTCAAAACAAGTATGTGGCAAGTATTATTTTCATCCTTGTTGTATGGGTCCTCACCCATAGTTTTGGAACTGCTAACAATTGTGTCCAGACTAATAGCAGAGCCTCTGAGAAATTGCTTTTCCTAATTTGCTGTACTCACTTGTTTTGCTCATTTCACATTAGCTTTTCTTTGGTGGATAAAGGGATTTGCAAATTGTGGGAGAGCATTTCTTTTCATCTTATTCTGTGGGAAAGAATATGTGAAAAGGCTCAATAGATGGTTCCATATTGTATTGTGGTGTGATTTTCTAAAACTCAGCGGAATGAACCATGCCTTTTTTCTTTTAGGTAATGTTGGTACTTATGTTTTCAAATTTATTCTCCAGCTAGTCACCAGTAACTATTTTAATTGATTTCCACATAGTCTGATACATAATTAAAAGTAGGAGAAAAAGTGCTGTGTGATCATTCAACCCAACTAGGCTGGGAAGTAAAATAAATAAGCAAAATCCAGCCATCATTAAGGAAATGTTCAAAGATTAAGATGAGGCACTGTCATTGGGTGTCCTTATAGCTTTTCACATGGGAACTGATTCAGAATACATCATCCTCTCATAAGTTGGGTATACTTAGAAGCACTAATAGAAGTTTTAGTCCTTTTACTATGTATTCATCACAAATTAATGCCACACTAAACAACACCATATATGGTGAGAAAATTAAACATGTGCATATCCCAGTCACAACATGGTGGGGGAGGAGGCATCTCATTTTAAAACATGATTTTGCTTCCTTTATTCTCAGGTAAGCTCCTATATAATGAAAATTTAAAAATCCCTCACCAACCGTAATTGTCCATAGCAATATGGTTGGTTGGCATGGCCATAATTTCCTAATTTTCTTTGAACTCATGCTATTTAATTATTCTTGATATTAACAGTGTGTCTTCTGGGCCTAGCCAATTCATGAATAAGACCCATTCTCTCCCCCTTTGATTTTTAAAACATTGCAGTAATGCTAGGGGAGAAATTAGGGGCATGGAGACTTTATGGATCTCCTTTAGAGAGTACAGCATAAGTACTGCTGCCCAACTTGTTTAAAGATCAGCTCAGCTGAGCAGCAAAGACTTTGTCACAGTGAAAGGAGCTTTCCAGAATTGCTAAGCTGTCTAGTGGAAGGTGCATAAAGACATTGCACAAACATGTTTTTGAAAGGCCAGCTGGGTAGAGACATCCAGAGAGATGGTAAACAAAACAAAACAAAACAAAACAAAAAACCCTATATCTTCCCAGATTCATCATATTGAGAAGCCAGTGAGTTTTCTGGAGGTGAGTTTATATACCAGCATAATTCATACAATTAATATGCCAGGAGGTTTCTATAGGGTACGATTCTACTGAGATATCTATCTACCTATCATCTATCATCTATCTATTATGTCATCATCATCATCATCTATCTATCATCCATATTTTCTAGCTATCTATATATGTATCTAGAAAAATTTGGAATGTTAATTTTGTTTTTTTGTTTTCTCCCACTAGTGAAAAATGCTGTATAAAAAGTTGTTTTATAAGCTACCTTTATGAAGATCCGAGATAGTGATTCACTAATAATTTTATTTATATATTATTTTTTTCTTTTTTAAAAAATATTTTATTTATTATTTTTCAGAGAGAGGGGAAGGGAGAGAGGAAGAGAGGGAGAGAAACATCAATGTATGGTTGCCTTTCACCTGCCTTCAGCTACAGACCTGGCTGGAGACCTGGCTTGCAACCTAGTTATGTTGCCCTGGTTAGAAATCCAACTAGCGCCCTTTGGGTTCTCAGGCCAGTGCCTTATCCACTGTGCCTAAGTTATCAGCCAGGGCTTTTACTAATAATTTTAAATCTCACCTTGAATCTGCCTGCATTCATGCAGTCTTGTAAATGAAGACTAGCAAGTACAAGTCAGTTGTTGAAGACTGTTGTTTAGCTTGGTGATATACTACCAATTATTTTTATGTCCTAAATTAGAGAGAGCGTAGACAAGCTTGTTTTAGGAGAACTTGGAAAAGCCCTCCTGGCCTTTCACATGGACAGTCATTACTAAGGTGGCAGGCTTTTAGGGAGTCACTGCTGAGTCAGGTGCCCTAGTTTACCCATGCCACAGCTTTAGTACTGGCTTTAATTGAGACAACGGATGTGTAAGACCCTGAAAACTAGAAAACACTATGAAATGAAGGTAGAGTCCTTGATATGATAATTTTTATTAATTTCAAAAATAAAACATGAAACTACTACTTTGAACAATATGTAGTTGGTTGAGGCAGGTTGGTAGTTGCACTGCAACAACTGGGAAAAACTGGACAAATTACAACAATGGTATTTTTAAATGCTTGATACAGTTTGGAAGAAACAAGTCCTAGATTAACTAAAATTAGAGAGGGGAAAGTTGTTTCAAGGTAAGCTGATTGACAGCTGTTTCTAGCCTGAGTAGCCTTTGTTGATTCTGGACACAGGTTGAGGATTGGACTTGGCTCAGGCTGAGGGTCCTTGTGAAGGAAAAAGAAGCCTTCAAAGCTCTAACCAACATAGGGCTTAGTGTGACAAACTGGAAGCTTGAGGGGCTTCAAACTCACAGCTGTTTGTTTCCTCAAGGTATTTGCTGAGTTTTTTTAAATTCACAGGATCCTGGGGAGTGGGGCAGAAAATTTCTATAGGGCAAGTGAAACATCCCATGGACATATGTTCCTAAGAAGCAAAAAGCCTCTAGAGGATGGGGTCTGCATTAGGTGGAAGGCTATTTCCCCTTTAAGGCCTTTGAAGAGTATGAAGCTTTGTGTGGCCAGGAAGTTGGAGAGCTGGTTTGAAAATCTTTGGAGGACAGAGAGGGATTTACTGCAGTCTTTCAGGGTTGAGAAAATGACACTAGCCAGGCTCTCCATAAAAAACATGGGAAGGAAAAGGGTCTGACCAGAGGTCCATGGATTCTTACTAAAACTGTGGCCCAGCCCCAATTCAGTTCAATTCCTGCTGGATTAAGGTGCTCAGCTCCTGACCTAGTCTCTCTAAGACAAAAAAAGGGACACATTCTTTAGTGGAATCATCATCATGGGCCTACATATTTTTACATACAGGATCTGTTATACAATCTATAATATTTAGACATGCAAAGAAGCAAGAAAATATAAATAATAATAGAGATAAAAACAGCAAAAGCAGATCACATGATAAAAGAATTGGAGTTAATAGATAAGAACATTAAAATTATGTTAAAGATATATATGAGAGAGATGGGAAATATGGAAAACTTCACCAGAGAATGAAAATCTATTTAAAAAAAAAAACAATGGATATTCTAGAACTGAAAAAACTATTATCTGAAATCAAGAGCTTAGTGAAGTGGCTTAACAGCGGAATAGACATAGTAAAAATGAGGACAATGAATTGGAAGAGAGATCTATAGAAAATACTCAAACTGAAGTACAAAGACAGAAAATAATAGAAAACAAAACAAAAAATATCTAACACATAACTAATCCCAAAGAGAAAAAAAGAATAGGGAAGAAGAAATATTTAAAAACGAAGAAACTACCAAAACTAGAGAATGTCAATTTAGATTTAAGAAGCTCTATAAACAACTAGCAGAATAAACACACAAAAATTATATCTAGGGGCAACATATTGAAGCTGCTGAAAAGTCAAAGACAAAAAAAAATTTAAAAGCATCTCACGATGAAAGACATTACTTGAAAAGTAGCAACAATAAGCTTCTTGAATTAAATTACAGAAAATGTAAGAAAGAAAATAATATGACAACCTTAGAGTGGTAGGAATGAAATGACTGCCAACCAGGAGTTCTATACACAATAAAATATTTTAAAGGATGAAGGTGAAATAAAATTTTCTGACAAAATGGAATATGTGGCCAGAAGACTGAACTAGAAGAAAAGCTACAGAGAGTACTTTAGGAAGAAGGACAATGTTTTCAAATGAAAACCTGAAAATGTAGGGGGAAATACGCAAAGGGAAAATGGTAGATGCTCTTACCTTTTTAAAAATTATTTTCTCAGCTCTGACTGGTGGCTCAGTGGAAAGGTGAATCCGAAGGTCGCTAGTTCGATTCCCCAGCCAGGGCACATAACCAGGTTGCAAGCCACGTCTGCAGCCAGGTCCGTGGCTGGAGGCAAATGAAAGGCAACCATACATTGATATTCTCTCTCTGCCTCCTTCTCTTCCCCTCTCTCTAAAAATGATAAATACAATCTTTAAAAAGTATATTAAAAATAATAAAATAATTTTCTCAGAGCAGGAAGGTGATGGCAAAGTAACTAGCAGTCCTGTCTACTTGCTTCCTTTGTGGATAAGACTTGGAGTTAAAACACAGAGCAGAGAGTGAATGAGAGTGGCTGTAAATGAGTATGATCATGAATGAGAGCACAGGGACTGCACAGGAGTGGCAAAAAACCAGTGGCCCGGGCTTTCCAATCGGACCACCAGGGCTGCTCAGCCTAGAGCTTGTGGCCACACAGTGTTGGGGCAGCTTCAGATTGGCTTGGGAGCTGCAAGCTACCAAGGTGGAGAGAGAATGCCTGTGAGGAATGGGACCTAGAAACTGTATAGTGGGAACAGACCTGCCTTAGGCTGAAGATCTCCAGAGGGAGCAGGGTCAGCACTCCACCACTACCTAACGCAGGGCTCTTCTGGGCACCATTTTGGAAGAATCCATTGAGAAACTGGATGAAAGTGTTGAAGGCTCAGGAAGGCAGAGGCCAGCCCTGACCATGAGAGACTGATTTTGGGGGAGGGGGAGCATGGGGGAGCACATGTAGGACAGGGCCCCCAGGGACCAGTTTTGCATTGTGGGGGCCACACAGACTCTTTTGGAAGGAAAACTGAGGCAATACCTGAGATTCAGCAGGGACCCAGGGCTTGCACTCCTGTGTGTGGGCATGGTGGCTCTACTAAACAAAAACTCAGAGAGCTAGAGTGGGCTGAAGGACTAGTGAGTGGAACCCGACCCAGCACAGTTCAGAGTAGAGGGCTATTCAGAGTGGAGAGTCCAGCAGTGCTGCCAGTGAGACAGCAGCAGCCTCAGGACTTTGCTGCCAGTGAGACAGCAGCAGCCTCAGGACTTGGGGGCAGGAGCTGAATGGTGGAGTTTTGAAGTATACAACTAGGTCCCTTGACAGACAGGTGAGCCTGCCCTCCGCCTGTGGGATTCCAGGCTCTGAAGATCGGCAAGTCTCAGCTCAGGAGTATCCTGCTGGGAACATTTCCATGAAGGAAAGAAAAAGCTCTGAAAAGGCTGATTGCTAGACACCAGGAGCTACACAGTTCCTTAGATCCTGATCTTCTAAATACAGCAGAGAAGAGAGAATAGACAGATGCAACAAGGCACAAACTTCTCCCCTGCATAGTTTAAAATATATATTTTATTGATTATTTTTAGAGAGAGGGGTAGGGAGAGAGGCAGAGAGGGAGAGAGACATCAATATATGGTTGCCTTTCACCTGCCTCCAGCCACGGACCTGGCTGGAAACCTGGCCTGCAACCTGGCTATGTGCCCTGGCTGGAAATAGAACCAGCGACTTTTGGGTTTGCAGGCCGGCGCCTTATCCACTGTGCTACCAGCCAGGGCCGCCCCTGCATAGTTTTTTAACATTCACATGTTGTACTTCACTTCAAGTTTGGGCCTAATATGTCACTAGGTTTTATATTATAGCTTATTTCAAACCTCATATATTGTTCTTCCCTTCTTTTATTCCATTTTACCTTTTTCCTTTCTCTTGGATTTAAATTCTATTTTTTCTCTAGCTATAACTTATTTCCATTCTGCACCCTTACAATTTCTCCCCACTCCAACCTCTCAAAAACCCCTTGTGATTGTCATTAGCCATTCTAAGTTCTTTTTCCCATTCTTAAAATACCCTTATTATGTCTCTGCCTTTATCAGCTTTTGCTCAATAGATGTGGATAAGGTGGTTGTTGATACATTTCTTCAAGTTCTTATCTAGATAGCCAATAGTTTTGTATTTCAAATCCCAAATTTTATTGTTCCCTTCTCCTACTATATCTTGCTTTCATTATGCCCTTTCTATTTTCAATTTAAATGTAAATTTTTCCCTGTGTTAGCCAGGTTTTTCATTCATCATTTTCACTATTCTTTCTCCCTCTATCCTAAAATGTCAAGACAAAGAAACAACCACTACTCAAAAGGAAAAGAGGGATCCTCAAAGATACTGCTAAATGAAGGTGAGGCAAGCAAACTATCAGACCTTGAGTTTGAAATAATGGTTATAAGGAAACTCAATGAGCTCAGTGAGAAATATCAAGAACTCTAGGGAAGCTACAAACTTACTGCAAACTACACCAGCATGAAAAGAACATAAAAATATCAATAAGAGACAGGAGAAAATGGATAGTACAATTGCTGAAATGAAGAACACGGTAGAAGGAATTAAAACCAGGCTTTCTGAAGCAGAGGATGGAATTAGTGAGCTGGAGGATGAAGTAAAGAAAATCCCAGACAGAGCAACAAAACAAAAAAAGGTGGAAAGGGAATGAATAGTTTAAGAGGACTGCAAGACAACATGAAAGTAACAATATCTGTATCATAGGGATACCAAAAAAAGAAGAGGAGCCAGGGATAGAAAACTTACATGAAAAAATAATGACAGAAAAGTTTCCTAACTTGAGAGAAAAAGTCAGACAAGTCTAGGAAGCACAGAGGGTCCCAAATCAAGGTGAACCCAAAGAGGCTAACTCCAAGACACACCATACTTAAAATGGCAACATTCAAGGAATAAAAAATCCTAAATATAGAAAGAGAGAAACAGCTAATAATAATATATAAGGGAGCTCCGATAAGGCAATCAGCTGATTTCTCAACAGAAACACTACAAGCCAGAAGGCAATGGCAAAAAATATTCCAAGCAATGAAAAGCAAAGGCCTACAAACAAGACTATCCAGCAAGGCTTTCACTGAAAATGGAAGGTAAAATAAGGAGTTTCCCAGACAAAACAAGGGTAAAAGAATGATTTCCACCAAAAATGAACATTGCAAGAGATGTTAAAGGGACTGCCTTAAGAAGATGTGGGGTGGGGTAGGGGGTAGTGGAGAAAAAAGAGAGAGAGAGAGAGAGAGAGAGAGAGAGAGAGAGAGAGAGAGAGAGATGGGGGAATACAGGTACAGAGGTGAAAGGTGGCATTGAATAAATACCTATCAATAATAACCATAATATAAATGGATTAAATGCTCTAATCAAGAGACATAGGATAGCTGAATGTGTAAGAAACATGACCTGCATATATGCTATCTATAAGACACCCACCTCAGAACAAGAGATCTAGATAGATTGAAAGTGAAGGGATAGGAAAAAAGTATTCCAAACAAATATACATGAAAAAAAGCCAGAATAGCAAGACTTATATCAGACAAAATAGGCTTCAAAAGAAAGGCCATAAAAAAAGACAGAGAAGGACACTTCATAATACTTAAGGAACAAATCTATCAAGAAGGTAAAACCATTGTAAAAATATATGCTCCCAACACAGGAGGACCCAAACATATAAGGAAAATTTTTGAGAACTTCAACAAAGATATAGACAGGAACAGACTTACAGTAGGGGACTTTAACATCCCACTGTCAACTATGGATAGATCTTCCGAACAAAGAATCAAGAAGGATATCATGGTATTGAGTGACACCATAGATCAAATGGAATTAACTGATATATACAGAATATTTCACCCCAAAGGAGCAAAATTTACATTCTTTTCAAATACACATGGAACATTTTCAAAAATAGGCCACATGGTAGGACACAAGGCAAGCCTTAACAAATTCAAGAAAGTTGAAAATATCAAGCATTCTGTGGGATCATAATGGCTTGAAACTGCAAACTAATGTCAAGGAAAAAACTCAAAAAACATTCAAATTTATGGATACTGAATAACATGATGTTAGATAATGAATGGTTAACAATGAGATAAAGGAAGAATCAAAAAGTTTCTGTAAACAAATGAAAATGAACCCACAACAGCCCAAACCTATGGTACACAGTAAAGGCAGTCTTGAAAGTTCATAGCAATACAGGCCTACATAAAAAAGATAGAAAACTTTCAAATAAACAACCTAACCTTATAACTACAAGAACTAGAGGCAAGAACCTAGTATAAAGGAACCATGGACATGGACAACAGGGGGGATTGACTTTGGGGGGAATGGGTGGGTGGGGAGGGGGACAGAGGGGAGCAAAAAGGGGATGGATGTAATACAACAACAATAAAATTAAAAAAAAAAAAAAACTAGAGGAACAACAACAAACAAAGCTCAGAGTGAGGAGAAGGAAGTAAATAAGAGAGCAGAATTAAATGACATAGAGACTGAAAGAACAATTCAAAGGATCAATAAATCCAGGAGCTAGTTCTTTGAAAAGATAAACATAATTGACAAGCCTTTAACCAGGCTCATCAAGAAAAAAAGAGAACCCAAATAAATAAAATCAGAAATGAAAGAGGAGAAATTACAACCAATACCACAGAAATACAAAGGATTGTTAGAAATCTATATGCCAAGATATTTGACAACCTGGGTGAAATGGACAAATTTCTGGAAACATAATATTTCAAAACTGAAACAACAAGAAGGAGAAAGCCTGAATCATCAGGTAACAGCTAGTAAAATTGAAGCAGTAATCAAAAAACTACCAGCACACAAAATCCCTGGACCAGATGGCTACACAGGCAAATTTTGCCAAATATTTAGGTAAGAATTAACATTAACTTCTACCCTTCTCAAACTATTCCCCAAAATACAAGACTCTCAAATACTTTCTATGAGGCCAGTATTATACTAATTACAAAACCAGGTCAAGACACAACAAAAAAAGAAAACCACAGGCCAGTATCACTAATGAACATAGATGCTAAAATCCTCAACAAAACATTGGCAAACCAGATCCAGCAGTACATTAAAAAAACATATACCACAATCAAGTGGGATTCATCCCAGAGATGCAAGGATGGTATAATATTCTCAAATCAATAAATGTAATACACCACATAAACAAAATGAAAGACAAAAACCATGTGGTCATATCAATAGATGCTAAAAACATTTGATAAAATACAACACCCATTTATGATGAAAACAGTCAGCAACATGGAAATAGAGGGAGCATACTTCAACATAAGGCCATGTACGAGAAACCTACAGCCAACACCGTACTTGATGGGCAAAAACTAAAAGTTTTTCCCCAAGGTCAGGAACAGACAAGGATGTCCACTCTCTCCACTTATATTTAACACAATTTTGGAAGTCCTAGCCACAGCAATCAGACAAGGAAAAGAAATAAAAGGCATCCAAATTGGAAAAGAGCAAGTAAACCTGTCATTATTTGCAGATAACATGATAGTGTACATAGAAAATCTTATGCGCTGCAGCAAAAAACTACCTAATAAGTGAATTTGGCAAAATAGCAGGATACAAAGTCAATAATCTGGAATTGAAGGCATTTTTGTATGCCAATCATAAAATATCATAAACAGAAACTAGAAAAAAAAATCCCATTTACTATAGCAGCAAGAAAAATAAAGTGCCTAGGAATAAACTTAACCAAGGAGGTAAAAGACCTATATGCAGAAAACCATAGAACACTGAAGAAAGAAATTAAGGAAGACACAAATAAATGAAAGCATGTACCATGTTTGTAGGTGGGAAAAATTAACATAATTAAAATATCCACACTAACCAAAGCAATTTATAGATTCAATCAATGCAATTACAATTAGAATACCAATGATATATTTCACAGGTCTTGAACAAATATTTTAAAAAATTGTATGGAATCAAAATGACCTGGAATAGCCTTAGCAATCTTGAAAAAGAAGCACAAAGTAGGAGGAATCACAATACCTTATATCAAAATATACTACAAGGCCACTGTAATCAAAACAGCCTGGTATTGGCATACGAACAGACATATAGATCAACAGAATAGAATAAAGAGCCCAGAAATTAACCCAGGTCTCTGTGTTCAATTAATATTTGACAAAGGGTGCAGGAGCATAAAGTGAGGTAAAAATAGCCTCTTCAACAAATGGTGTTGGGAGAACTGAATGACATGCAAAAAATGAAACTAGATCACCAACTTATACCATACAGCAGAATAAACTTAAGATGGATAAAAGACTTAAATGTAATCCATAACACCATATAAGTTGTAGAGGAAAACATAGGTAGTAAAATTCAGATACCCGATCCAGAAATATTTTCTCTGATACAGCTCCTAGGATGAGGGAAAGAAAGGAAAGAATAAACACATGGGGCTACCCCACATTAAAAGGTTTCTGCTCAGCTAAAGAAAACATCAAAATGAAAAGGGAACCAACCATATGGGAAAACATATTTGCCAATGATACCTCAGATAGGGTTTTTTTTTTTTTTTTTTTTTTTTTTTAAGATTTTATTTCATTATTTTTAGAAAGAGGGGGAGGGAGAGGCAGAGAGGGAGAGAATCAATGTATGGTTGTGTTTCACCTGTCTCCAGCCACAGACCTGACTGAAGACCTGGTTTGCAACCTGGTTATGTGCCCTGGCTGGGGAATCGAACCTGCGACCTTTGGGTTCACAGGCTGGCGCCTTTCAGATAGGGTTTTGATATGGAAATATATAAAGTACTTATACTACTCGGCACCAGGAAGACAAATAATCCAATTTAAAAAATTGGCAAAGGATCTAAACAGGTACTTCTCCAAAGGTGACATACAGAGGGCCCATAGACATATAAAAGGATGCTCAACATCACTAGCCATCTGAGAGATGCAAATGAAAAGCACAATCAGATATCACCTCCACATTGTTCAGAATTGCCATCATTAACAAATCCACAAATAAGAAGTGCTGGCAAGGATGTAGAGAAAAGGGAACCCTAGTGCATTTTTTATGGAAATGCCCCTGTGGACAAAATTTGGAATTTCCTCATAAAAACAAAAAGCAACCTAAAAATGGAACTGCCTTTTGTTCCAGTGATTGCACCTCTAGGACTATACCAGAAGAGCCCTGAAACACCAATTAAGAAGAGTCTATGCATCCCTATGTTCATAGCAGCACTATTTACAATAGCCAAATCATGTAAACAGCCTAAGTGCCCAACAGTGGATGAGTGGGTCAAAAAACTGTGGTACATTTACCCAATGGTATACTATGAAGCAGAAAGAAAGAAGGAACTCCTAACTTTTGCTACAACTTGGATGGAATTGTACAGTAGTGTATTATGAAGTGAAATAAGCCAGGTGGTGAAAGACAAATACTATAATGATCTCACCTACTACAGAAACCTAATGAACAAGACAAAAAATGAGCAAAATAGAACTGGAGGCATGGAAACAAGGAATAGACTGACAGTGACCAGAGGGGAGGGGTGAGGAGGAAAGGGTGGAAGAAGGGGAAGGGTCTAGTCAAGGAACATTAAATAAAGACCCATGGACGTGGACAACAGGGTGGAGATTGACTGTGGCAGCCAGGGTGGTGGAGAAGAGGAAAGCAGTGGGGGAAGAATTGGGGCAACTGTAATAGAACAACAATAATGAAATAAAAAAGAAGACCAGCCCCCAGCCAAAAAATAAAAAATAAAAATAAAAAATAAAAGGAAAAATGAAGCTGAAGAGCAAAAATAGATTTGTGCAGTGTATGGAGAAGGGTAGGCCAGTTGAAGTTGATAGCAATCATATTTAGATGTTGAGAACAATTATTCAAAATATCTAAATTAAGAATTAGTGAAAATGAAAAAGTCTTTTGTTTTTTAAAAAACAAACCCAAAAAACTAAATGAACTCTGTCAATACAATACTAAATTGTCAACAGGAAAGACAGAGGATGAACTGGAAGAGGGGAAAACAAGGATTAAAATGTTTTGAGGAAAGATAGCCTAAGAGAGCTTGAGGGTTGCAGTAGCGAATAATGTTTGCTGAATACACCATGTGCAGAAATCCCAGGGGTATTCTGTTGGGAACAGTATAATAATAGCAACTATGTCTTGTGTCTATTGTGTGCTGCCTGTTTTATGTGCATTTTTTCTTTTATTACTAATGACAATCTTCTAAGGCAGGTGTTGTTAGGCCAATTACACCACGTGCCTCTAGGAAGCCAGGCCTCAGTCTTCTTGGAGCTTAACGTCTATATACAAATTGAAGAATACTTGTAAAACACAGGTACAGGTCTGGACATAGGAGCTCCTGAACCAAGAGGGAATTTAAAGGAATCAGCTGTAGCTAGTGAGATGAGTGCCCAAGAAATGTGATATAAGCAGTGCAAGGAAGGACTTTATTTCTATGATTGTTCATAGGAAAGCAGAGAGAGAAACCAGATGGGTAAGTTAATGGGGCCTAGGGAGCAGGCAAGTACTCCTGCAGCTGAAGTTGGGGATGTGGATGCAGTGTGGACTAGACTACTGCAGTGGAAAAGGGATGCCCTTAGGAGGCTGCCTTTAAGTGGGAAAATGCTTCATCAGCTACTTCTCACTTCTGCATTGCTTTTTAAAGTGACAGTCACAAGGTTTCAGATCCATAAGATGAAAGGGTCTTTGCTAATTGGCTGACAGTCTAAATTCAGATAGAAAGAATGTGGTGGGAGACAGCTGGTGGAAATTGCCCTAGTCTTGCCTTTAGTGTAAATGTCCACGTGCTGCTCGGCTGTCTCCTGGTCAGGAGCCTGTCCCTCTTCATCAGGTTTCATTAAAAAAGTAACCACCCTGGAGTATTGTACCCAAGTGATCCAGGCATACCCCTGATTAACCTGTCGCTGCTGGCTGCTCCGGAGGTGAATGCGGGCTTCCCTGGTGGTTTATGAGAACACACTTGCTCTCCAGGTTCTTGTATTTGCTGCTGAGCGGTTAATATGAAAGCCCAGAGTGGATGTGACTGCTGGAAATACCTCTGGGCAAGGACGCTGGTGCTTTATGAACACATGAGCAGGGCATACAGAGCAGCGCGGTGCACCCCATGACCCAGGACTGCGGCAAATGGGTGTGGGAATGGGAGAAAAGGAGGGTCACTTCGTCCTTGTCCTTGCATCTCACCCGCTAGAGCACGTCGCCCACGCCGAGGCAGGGTGAGGCCGCTAGAGAATCTGCAGATTCATCGTTGCCTTTCATCACCACAATTTTACATCCCGATGGGGGCAGCCTGGCCCTTCCCTACCATCCTGAGGTAGCTGCTAAGGCGGGTCTATCCACTCCCCTAAAAGGGCTCCGATTCCCCTTCCCGCCGCAGGGGTCCAGTCTCGTCTCAGACTTGGTTTCTAACCGCCCGCCCGGCAGTCTGGGGCTTCACGAAAGTCTCGCCAAGTTTCTCCTTCTGACCAGAGAGTCTGGCCCTTCCTAGGACAATGTGAACAAAGAGCAGCAGGGAGAGGAACCCGCAGGCGGCTTCGGAGTGTGTGTGTGTGTGTGTGTGTGTGTGTGTGCGCGCGCGCGCGCGCGTGGTGGGGGACCGCGGTAGGGACTCGGCTCAGAGCGTGCCTAGCCTGGCCCAGCTGGGCTCTCACAGCTCTGGGGGGCAGGTTGCTTTGTCCTGGCCCCGGCAGGGCACCGAGGCCGCCTGCTGCGAGCAAAAACCCGAGCCCGACTCTGCAGCTCGGGCTTCTACGTTGTCCGCTGTGTAGACGGGGAAGACTCCACACGCCCCGCTCTCCGGGGCTCTGGCCGTGGAGGAGGCACTGGACTTGCCTCTCCTTGTCTGAGCTCGGCCTGAGTAGCCTGGCCTGGTGACCGCGGGACCCCTGGAGCTTTCCCTCTCCTGAGTCTCCTCCGGCTAGGGCTGGTCCAAGTCTGGGACGGAGGCGGTCTCGGGCGCCCCGCCCCCTCACCCCCCAACCCCCGGCCTGCGCCGCAGCCTCTGGGACCGCGCTGGCAGGACTAAAACAGTGGACACAAGAGCTGCCCTGCGGAAAGGCTGTCCCAAACCGATCCAGAGGGTACACCTGCGTGTGTGCGTGTGCGTGTACGCGTGCGTGTGTGCGTCTGTGTGTGTGACAAGGGTTGCGGTCGCGTCCTCCCGTTTCACCTGCAGTATCATTTGCCTGGCAGAGGAATAAAGGAGAAACTGCCTTGTCCGTTCAGTATCTTTAATCAGCCCCCGTCCCTTCAACTGTCTCAACTAAGTTGTATTTTTAATGCAACATTCGAGTCCACGCATGCGAAACTACTTTCCCACTCCAGTCTAATCATTTCGCCCAGCCAGGTTTCCGGGTCCCGGCTCAAGTTCCGTACAACTAGAAGTCTCAGGTCTTGCATCTCTTGTTTCTCTCCCGGCGTTTTTGTAACGCAGGATTCCCAGGCGGTCCCTGGTGGTCGCTCCCAGACGGCTGCTCAGGGCCTGCCGCAGCGTGTCGCGGATGGCCAGGCGCTAGGACCGCGGGGCGCGCGGCCGGCGCGGCGCTACCTTAAACCCGGCTCAAACTGATGCTGCGCCACTCAGCGCGCCGGCGGGGCTGCGCAGGACTAGCGCTCCGCCAGTCACCGGGCTGGAGTCCGCGCGGCAACACCTGTTCGCGGTTGCAGGACGCACGCGATCTCGGACGCGGCTCTCTTGCTCCCCGCTGGCCACCGCTCTGAACCAATGGACCTCAGTCGAGCTGCCGCACGATTCCGGATCCTAGCTTTGGACGCCTAAAGTTTTCTTCTTTTGGTTTTATTATATTATTACTGATTTTTTTGAGAGGTAGGGCCGGGAGGAGAGAGTCGTCGCTGCCTCCAACGAGAGATTTTTTTTCCCCCTGGAAGGATTCCTGCTGATGTCTGCAGAGTCTGTTAGAGTAAAAACGGCGCATGCCTTCCCCGGAGTCAGGACCCGTGGATTCTGACGTAGCCCATGCATCTTAAAAATCCTATAATAACGCCTCGGCATTGAAGTTGCTATGGTCATTTCGGTCTGGAACCAAATGGAGAAACTACGGAATTTTTCCCGTTTGACGGCCGGCTGGGATGCAGACCTTCCTGCTTGCTAGGAGCCGGGATATACCCGTATAGATGTGTTTATCAGTATGTCAGTGTGTGAGTATACAGCGCTGGTTTCTTAGGCTATTAGTGGTTTGACCTTGAACCTGTGCCAGTGAAACGGCAGATTACTTTTATTTATGCATTTCATGGATTGAAGAAAACGTGTTTTTTTTTTTTTTTTGTTTTGTTTTGTTTTGGTTTTTTTCCCCCCTCTCTCTGCAACCGCAGTAAGAGAGGGGAGTTGGATATACCTCGCCTAAGATCTCCTGGGTTGGATCCATCATTATTGTTTATCTCTCTGCTCCAACAGTCCAGTCTTCTGATGGCTCCCTTAGGTGAAGTTGGGAACTATTTCGGTGTGCAGGATGCAGTACCGTTTGGAAATGTGCCTGTGTTGCCGGTGGACAGCCCGGTCTTGCTAAGTGACCACCTGGGTCAGTCCGAAGCAGGGGGGCTTCCCCGGGGACCAGCAGTCACGGACTTGGATCATTTAAAGGGGATTCTCAGGCGGAGGCAGCTCTACTGCAGGACTGGATTTCACTTGGAAATCTTCCCCAATGGCACTATCCAGGGAACCAGGAAAGACCACAGCCGTTTCGGTAGGTACACCATTAACACTATCGTGTCCGCGCCCTGACACGTTGGGATTGTAACCAAGAAGGGGTGCGAAAAGGTTTCTCCCTCTTTCTGTTCCTGCTTTGCCCGCTTGAAAGAAAGAAAGAAAGAAAAAAAAGCGTTTGGAATTGCAGGTCTCTGCCGCTGGCTGGCACTAATGCAAGTCTACATTAAAAGGCTTTTTTTTTTTTTTTTTTTTTTTTTAAAGAAGGGCATGACTTATATATATCACACAAGTCCCCCCTTCTTTTGCATCAGGTACTTGGGAAGATCGGGTTAGGAAGGTTTTTTATTTTTTGGACCAAATCCAGGAATTTAAAGTTTTAATCATTAACTACTTAAAAATTAAAAATGCATTTTCCTGAAAGCATGGGTTTTTTATAATCTGGTGCCCCAATGAAGTTTTTGTCCTTTACCCCTTTCCTCTAACAAGTATCATGCTTGAATTGTAAATGAAATATATTCCCACCTTGAGGGTCAGATCCACTTGGGTGAGGCTTGCTGGCATGGGGTTCAATTGGGAGAAGGACTGAGGACACATACTAGACTTGGAAAGTGGCAGGACGCTCACTGGTGGCGCTTTTCCTTCCAGCCATCAAGTTACCACCCTGCAATTTTCCATAGTATGTAGCTTGCCTGGGGTTTCAGGGTAGCTCTGTAGTGTGTGTGTGTGTGTGTGTGTGTGTGTGTGTGCGCACATACACACACACCTAAAAGCTTGGAGGTAATTCTAAAAAGCATTCAGTTCTGAGGACTTCACTCCCCCCAGGAGGGTATTTGTGACTCAGCATGGAGGCTGCAGACCCAAGTGCTGTTGACCTTCCCCTTGTATACACACACGTGCCCGCTGAGCCAGCCTTAGCCTAACAGCCAGCACAGTCCAGGGGATTCGGGGTTTTCATCCTTACTTATACAAAAAAGAATATAAAATAAAAATCACCAGTTTGGGCAACCAGACTTTTGGAAGGAGTTAACTTCTGAGTGGACCCACCTGACAACACTTAAAGTGGGTCGTAAAAAACAAAGTCCTGCGGTGATTTTTCTCCCTCTAGCTTTCATGCCAGATGTTGACCACAATCTAAACTATCTGTTTTAGGTTCAGGGCTGTGGATGAGGCCAGAAAGTGAGCAGGATTCAGGCCTGGGATGGGATGGCCCAGCATTTTGCCCCTTTGCTTCCCGCACACACCCGCCCCGAGTCTCGGCCCCAAGCTCAGCCCCAAGCTCAGTTCCTAGCTGAACCTGCTAGTGCAAGTATTCCTGGTGGTCTAAAAAAAAAAAAAAAGTAACTCTTGGCTTTGCAATCATCCGGTGGAAACCTCCTGCGCCCCCCAACCATCCCCCCACCAAAAAAAAAAAAAAAAAAAAGAAGAAGAAGACGACGGCGACGACAGCTCTGGTGCACAGCAAAGACTAAACTTTGCAAGTGCTGCCCTGGGGCTGCTGTAGGGGCTGCCACCGTGTCCAGGGTTAGCTCCAGGACTTAAGCAGTGGGCATTTGGGTGGGACAACTGGAGTGCCAGGGTCAAAGCGCCTGCCCTACGTTGGGCCCTGCCTGTTGGGCGAGCAGAGGGGGAAGGGCTCAGTTGCCACCTTGCGCCTAGCGATGGTGGGGGTCCTTGAGCTCTAAGCCTGCAGGTGCCGCCGGCTCCCTAGCTTGGTCCTTTGGCGCTTAAGGCGGTTGCCGGCCAGCTCCGCGCGGTCCTAACACGCTCCATGTTCCGCACCCTTTTCCCGGCTGGTGAGCCCTGCAGTGCTTCAGGGACTCTCGGGCGGTGGCTTGTGTGCTTATGGCCTCGTTTTGGGAACCAGGCTTCGGCCCAAGTTGAACCTCCACCTTTCTTTGTGTGTATGGGTCAGCGGGGCTGACAGACGCCCCTCAGCTGCACAGTGATTTTCTGTGTGGGAACAGCTGGAAGCGCGCACCTTGGCGGGAGACTTGGTGGGGACTGAGGACAGGCTGGCGATGGAAGCCTGACTTCCCTTGTCCCAGCCCGGATTCTTCTTTCTCTTTCGGAAGTGCATAGTCGGGGCTGGGAGAGTCGTTGGGCTCTGCGGTGCCCAGAAGGTGGGTAGGGGCCCTGCGGGGGAAGGGGTGGAGTGGGGGGGACAAAGGCCTGTGGAGGCGGGTGGAATGGCAACGAGCTATTGTTAACCCCTTCCCGGAGCCCAGTTTAACGGCTGGAGGCCCTCAGCCTGCTGCCCACTGTTGCTGCCTGCTTTCCAGCTCCCAGGTAGGCTGGCTTCTTGGTGCAGTACAGGCAGCCCAGGGCTCCACAGGCACACCCTGCACGGTAGAGCAGGGCAGGCTGTATTGTGTGAACTGGCTGTGCCCGGTCTGGTCTTTGAAGGACCCTCAGAACCCCGTGCAGCACAACTGGGTCACTTATATAGAGACTATGGGATGTGCCAGTGAGTACCCCAAGCTTTTTGTTATTATTTTAATGTCACTTTTAGGGTAGCACGTTTGCTGCACACAGTCAAACCATTGACAATCCAGTAACTGTCACGGGAAAAGGAGGATGCAAGGGAAGGTGAGAACTACGAGGGTAGGGAGGACCCGTGAAGTACATTCTGGGGTCTACGGAAAAGGATTGCTGGTACAGCGGCTGAATAAAGACCTCAAAACAACAAAATCTAGACCTCATCACTGCCCCGGCCCCACCCTCGCCCCCGCTCCGTTCTGGAGGTTGGAAAAAGGTGTCGCCAAGGAAGTGACATCTTTACTGTTTAGACTCACTGGGCACTGTTGGCCGGGTTGGCAAGGGCACTGTGTGTGGAAGAGTAGGGAGCAGAGGCCTCAGCCAGTCCGGGGTGGGGAGCTGGAGGGTCGACAGGAGCTGGCAGGCGGGCGAAGGGCACGCCTGGTGCTCAACAGTGCCACTCTCTGTGGCTTGGATGAAGCTGGGTGGCTATGCGCAGTGGGGGTAGGGGAAAGGGTTATTTAAGTCTTTCACTTGGTTGCAGTGAGACCGGCCCCCAGGGTGACAGCAGTGCGGCGGTCACCCGCTGCTCCCGCTGTGGCAAGGTCCCAATATTAGCAACCTCTGCAGCGTGCTTCCTCTGCTGCACAGCCCCACCCGGAGTCCGGCTGTTAGGACCCAGCGCAGGCCGCAGGCGGGGATGGGGGTGGGGTTGGGGGTGCTGCGGCAGCGCTTTACACCTGGCACCTGGCTTCCTCACCTCTGTGCTCCTTCCCCTGACTCCCATCTAGGGACAACGTTCTTACCCTCTGTGTCTCCTCCTAGTGTCTAGAAAAGAGTAGCAGTGAGTAGCTGTGGGTCAGGAGTGGACTGGTTTACATTTTGATAAATATAGAAGGTGCATCTTCCACCTGGAGTGAAATGTCAGGAAGAAACATGCTGGAAAGTGACCTGCCAACCCCCAACCCCACCCCGAAGATGACTGAGGCTTCTGGCCAGCTTTGCGGTGACACAGCAGCAGCACTGCAGGGGACATGATGGGGGAGGGGATCTTACCTTCTAGTTAGCCGAAGCTTTGGAGGTGGGAGGTGACAACTTGGTTGGGACCTGGAAGGAGCTCTGTGTTTTTCCTTTTGAGGGCAGGGGTGTGCAGGTATGGATTTGGGAATTGTGTCTCTGGGGTAGAGGCTGGGAGAGCCAGATGTTTCATTTCCTATATTTCTTTTCTCTTTAAGACACTGGCTAGGCAGAAAAAAGTGAGCAGAACATCAATTGAGAAAATGGTCATGTAGAAGAATAAAAAAGTGAGTGTTGGGCCTGATCCTCTATTTTACTGTCACAGGGAAGGAAGCCTGAGCTTCCTGGCCTTGGGGGACAGATGGCCTGCTTTTCTGGCTTTGCCTTGTGGCCTGTCATGGTGGCCCTGAAAGGACCCTGGATGAACACCTGAACTGGGGTTGCATTCAAAGAGGCCAGATGTCAGGTGGAAGTTATAATAGAGGGGAGAAACATAATAGCATGATTGAAAAAAAAGAGGATAAAGCAATCTTTTTGCTTTATAGCAATCTTATGTCTATCTGACTCTTCAGCATCTCACTAAGGTAAATAAAGGCTGCCTATTTAAGGAGCTGTTTTCAGGACTGGCTCAGATTCTTGAAAAATGTTGGGGTTATAACTACCATTCAAGTAGTCATTTCTTAAGTAACTGATATTTGCTCAAGTTGCTGCCCACTGGACTTACTGAGATGCAGGCCCTGAGATGACTGACTGGGCAGCTGTGGTGTGGGGTTGCTGGCTGAGCAGCAAACTCTCTGTAGTAGGGGCATGGGGTGGGGAGGAGTTAATCTGTTTTCAGAAGCCTCATGTTATGCCTCAGTCCACCGTCTGCATACATTGTCCTCTGAAGAATTCAGCTCTGATAAGTGTTGGGGGCTTTTAGGCTACAGGGCTGTTAAAGTGGGCCAGAGTGGAGAAGCCTCTTCCCACCCTCCCACTTCCCATAGCTGCCCTTGTTATAGCCTTGGATATGAGGCCCAATACAGGGGACTCTTGGGAGCTGGCCCAGCTCTGGGTTAATTGTCCATTTGAACAGAGCTCTGGAGATGCTCACTATTACCTATTAAGTCTGGAGGAAGGATAAAGGTCTGGTGTGGTTTTTTTCCTGAAGTGGTCTCAGGAACTGGCCTGGCCTCTTGTTTACCAGGGATGACCTTGGACAGCCTAAGACCCTCTAGAACATAGTGAACTAGCTCATCCACACTGGGAACTGTTGGCTACTGTGAAAGGAAATTGCCAAATGACACTAAGCATGGACCCTGTGCTTCCCATGTACCTCTATAAATACCCATTACTTGAGAATGTCTAGGTTGTATCTACTTAAGGGGAGAGACAGCCTACACATGTGAGGGTCACAGTTTTAATTTTAGGCACAATCCTACTATTCCCTCCCTTCCTTCCTTTTCCTTATTTTCCTCCTCTCCAGTTGATCATTAAACATTTAAATGTTTCTACACAGAATCCTCCTTCTGGACTTCCTCTGTGCTGTACACTCATATAAACAAATAGGAGGGGGAGTGGGCCATACACAAATGAGTACAGTTGGAAGCATATACTTGGTTCTGGCTTAGGCCATGAGACAGGTGAGTTGACCTGGTGAAGGTTATAGAGCTCACTGAGGACAAGATGGTACTATGAATGGTAAGGATTTCAACCTGGCCTGGGTCTGTGTGTATTTGTGTGAGTGTGGTGATCTTGTTGCCAGGTTGCCAGGTCTTTTTGGCTTGGGAGCATGGCCATAACTCAAATATTTGGGTGTTCTACTTGGTCTCAGCTCACTAGATGACCTCATGAAAAGCTGAGCTATTCCTTTTTTAAAAAAATAATCCTCACCTGAGGATGTGCTTCTAGAAAGAGGTGGGGAAAGAGAAATCAATCAGTTGCCTTCTGTATGTGCCCTGGCTGGCGCTAGAACCTGCAACTTTTTGGTGTACCAGATGACACTCCAACCAACTGAGCCACCTGCCAGGGCTGGGCTGTTCTTATGAGGTCTTTATTTTTCAAAGAACTACAGACATATGGATGCTGTTTGAGGTGATGAAATATTTCCCACAAGGGGTCACTAGATAGGTAGTTCCTTTTCACATGGTGAGCCCCTTGGAGGTTTGTCCCAGGTCTATTTCTTTTAGGAAACCCCTCTGACTCCACTTCCTAAGCCCCATCTTTG
The DNA here is from genome assembly GCA_004026585.1 of Noctilio leporinus. Lineage (NCBI taxonomy): Eukaryota > Metazoa > Chordata > Mammalia > Chiroptera > Noctilionidae > Noctilio > Noctilio leporinus. Next base: position 67,989 of record PVIW01005059.1, read on the forward strand.
GACACTGACTCTTCCTTAACTGGCTCATTCTCACTGCATTCATCACATTGCTATCACATTCCTTTGTTATTTGTCCTTCTTCCCACTGGATAGGGAGGCCTTTGAGGTTATAGGGCCTAGATTGTATCTTATTTATCTTTTTTTTTTTTTAAGATTTTACTTCACTACCTTCAGAAAGAGGGGAAGGGAGAGAGGCAGAGAGGGAGAGAGACATCAATGTATGGTTGCTTTTCACCTGCCTCCAGCCACAGACCTGACTGGAGACCTGGTTTGCAACCTTGTTATGTGCCCTGGCTGGGGAATTGAACCTGCAACCTTTGGGTTCACAGGCTGGCGCCTTATCCACTGTGCTACCAGCCAGGGCTTTATTTATCTTAATATACTAAACAAATGGCCCAATTCTTGGCTTACAATAGTTGCTCTCTATTTGTTGATTGAATAAGTCAATGCAATGAATTACATTGCATTGAGAAAAGAAACAAGGTAGATATCTTAATATTTACACTTCCAAAATATGTAATAATAATTGCAGAACTTAAGTGTTCTTTAACAGAAGAAGCTATGTGCTATGTGCACATAAACCATTTGGGTAAATAGTCTATACATACAAGATATGCCTACCTTCCCAAGGTCCGCGGGAGGAGGGAACATAGTCCCAGTGGCTTTCCTGTCCTCATTTCCTCTGCTGCTTCTAGTGCTGCTCATGAGATCTGACCCAGGTAACATCTTCTAGTCACTAGTCACAGGATAAGTATACCCAAATGGTACAGAAATCATGGATTTGTGAAAAAACAAAAAAGGTGAACCAGTGGTAAGATATGTGTAATAAATGAGGAGATAGGCTTTGGAGTCTGGTTGCTTAGGGGCAAGTTATTTAATATTCTTAAACCCCAGTGTCCCCATTTGTAAACTGGAGATTAAAATACATAATAAATAATGTAAGGGTTGTTCTGAGGATTGCATGAAAGAAGGTGTCTCATTTGGCCCAGATTAAATTCTCAAGTGTTCTAGCTATTAGATTGTCATTGTTGTTATTATTATTCTTGGTATTCTGTGGATTTGTGAAGTTACATATTCCCCATTTCTTCTTGGGCCTGGTGGTCATCATTGGCCAATATTTACTATTAGTTCTTGGAGATGCCTCCTGTCTAGAGAAAGAAGAAAGTTTACCATATATCCTCTTAGAAGATGCAAGTAATTTTTATTCTTATGATTAAGCCTTTCTCTGTTGACATGGTTTACCTAGTTAGTCAAACCTCCAAGGGGGCAGAATATTTCCTGTCTTTCGTTTTATGATGACAATTGGACATTAATGAATTCTTGACACTAATTTCAGATTAACTGTGGCCTATATTGTGCTCTGTTTTCAGGTAGCTAAGGAAAGATTCACATGTATGTGACTCCTAATAGTAATTAAATGCCAAAAATTTAATTATTTAAAAATATCTATGTAAGTGCTTTTTTTTTTAATAAAGATTTTATTTAATTATTTTTAGAAAGAGGGGAAGAGAGAGAGGCAGAGAGGGAGAGAGACATCATGTATGGTTGCGTTTCACCTGCCTCCAGCCACAGACCTGATTGGAGACCTGGTTTGCAACCTGGTTATGTGCCCTGGCTGGGGAATCGAACCTGCGACCTTTGGGTTCACAGGCCAGTGCCTTATCCACTATGCTACCAGCCAGGGCTGTAAGTGCTTTTTTATTAGTTACATGAGACTAACTATAGGCCAATGTTATTCTTAGTTTTTTCTAAACTCTAAAATGTAAGTAAAATTTTCGATATTTGAAGATTTAAAAACCTCAGTATTTCGTATGCATTAATGCAAGTTCTTTACAAAGTCTAGCGCTTTATAACAGAATTGAGATAATGGCTAAGCACAAGTAGTATTAGCGTTGTCTCAAATATCCTGTTGGATAATCATATCAAAACAACAATATAGTTAGAGAAATTGAAACTGTTATTGTATGGATATAAAATTCTGGATTTATGCCCAGCTTAGGTGTTTTTATTCTTAGTGAGGTAAGTAAGAAGAAACAAGGAAATAAATGAAGATCATTATATTAATTTGTTTTGGGGATATAGCATTCCATGACTATTTTAAATCAGGAGTATTTGTGGAATCTGCATTTTTCCAAATTATTATGTTATTTTAATCACCTATTACTGTGAGTCTGAGATAACCACAGCAAAAATAAGTATCTTGTTTAAGCAGAAATATTTGGGATGTGTGTAGGCTATTTTAGTGTTGCAGGTGGAGCTCAATATAATTATACAGTAGAGAACTAGATAACTTTCTGTATAAACCAGTCAAGTTAGTGCCTCATGCTCTTATTTTGAGGGACGTAAGACCATTCTCTGAATAGACTATGCCCATACACAAATGCTTAATTTCACATTTATCAACTGTAAGTAAAACGGGTTGTTTGTCTCTTCAGTTTTACTTTTAGGTTAATTAGAATATGTACACTGGTTTATGTCGTATCATCACTTCTCAGCATACCGATGTAAATACTAGTTTTTTATTTTTAAAATGTTATGTATCATGTAGATAAGTATTTTTGTATCATTATTATAAAAGTCAGTTTTTATAGGCAGTGTTTTTATTTGTAATCCTCTCTTGAGGATATGTTGAGAGAGAGAGAGAGGGAGGGAGAGAGGTTGAGAGAGATTGGTTGCCTCCCAATGTGCTTTGTCCAGGGACTGAACCTGTATGTTGTATGGCACAGGATAACACTCCAACCAATTGCCCCACCTGTCCAGGGCTAGGCAGTGGTTTTAAGAGGATACTTCCTCAAAGACTGTGGGATTATCCTATTTGGAGGGTAGGCTCAGTCTTCTTCAACTCTAAGAGACTCTATAATGCTCTTTGCTTTCTGACCTGTCCTACGGCTTCTGCCCTTTGTCTTGTAGGCATTCTGGAATTTATCAGTATAGCAGTGGGCCTTGTCAGCATTCGAGGAGTGGACAGTGGACTCTACCTCGGCATGAACGAGAAGGGGGAGCTGTACGGATCAGTAAGTACTGTGAGAGACTTCAAAACCTTTATGTTTCACATTGGTTTGAATGTACTTTCTCTAGGTCGTAGTTGCCTAGATGAAATAGAGTCTGTTGGGAAGAAGAGTATGAGATTTTACCTTTTTGAGGCAAATCATTTCATTTTTATTAATAGATATCAGCCCCAGATCTGCACTAGAGCAAAGTTTCTAAGAAAATGCTTTATTCATATGCCAAATCATTTTCATTATCAAGTACATAAAAAATTTATGTGTGAAAAATCTCATCTTCTTGTATTGAATGGGAGTTATTTTCAAAATGAGTTAAAATTATCTTCTCCCAAGCTTTGCTAATCATTGTTGAAAACTAAAAATAGACCATACAGGGCTTTCTCTGAGCTCCATGAGATTTTCATTATGGAGACAGATGGGAAATGCAGGTTATTGTCAGATTTTCTTGTATGTGAAAAGAGTATAAATATAATTATTTGCAGTTATTGAGTTTCTTTTTATTCCTGTACTTCTCATTTCCAAAGTTGTGAGCTGCTTATGGGAGACAGTGAAGTACTTAATAGTACCTACTAGGTTCTAGGTACTCAAGGACATCAGTGGATGAGACAGAGTTCCTGATTCTGCTTTAAAAAGAACTGACTATATTTTTGTGTCTTTTTATTGGTGCTAGAACAATTTCTAAAATACAGTGACTGGCACACAATGGACATTTAAAACATTTTGCTAAGCATATGAGTATGAATAATAGATTTTTGGTCTCTATTTACTAACTTGAGTTTTCAACATAAAACTTTAATGAAATCAACCTTTAATTTTCCATTCCAATTATGATCACATGGGAACTTAATCCACATTCTCTGCCATATGAGAACTTGGATTAGAATCTACAAAATGTTGTAAATTAAAAGAGGGTCAGGATGGGAGAAATTCTGAACTCTTTGTCAATAGGAATGAAGGGCATATGCATGTAGAATCAGGAGAAATTTTCTTTAGGTAGCGCCTTTCCTATCCACATACTAGTGTGTATTTGTGGGTTTGTGTGTGTGTGTATGTACTGGTTGGAAATAGTAGCACACTTTCACTCAAAAACTCCAGATGACAATAAATTATGACCTATTTAATTTGAATATAGCACATGCCATTTTTAATGACACAAGGATGGTTTTCCTGTCTTTGTGAAATTTGAATCAGGATTGGTTGATTTTGTTAGAAAGTTAAAGTCTTTTTAAAAAGTGCTTCCTTGACAGAATAGATTATTTTAAATATGTTTTTAAAAAGATTTTATTCATTATTTTTAAAGAGAAGGGCAGGGAAGGAGGAAGAAAGGGAGAGAAATGTCACTGTATGGTTGCCTTTCACCTGCCTCCAGCTGGGGACTTGGCTGGAGACCTTGCTTGCAACCTGGTTATGTGCCCTGACTGGGAATCAAACCATCTTCCCTTGGGTTTGCGGGCCAGTGCCAATCCACTGAGCCACACCAACCAGGTCTAAAATTGTTTTTAAGTATGTGATTGAGTTTAGCTTTTTAAACACAGTTCTTGGTTTTGATAAAGTTATTTATTTCCTAAATTATTTTTGTTAACATTTTAGGTGCAAGCATACAAGATGTAAGGAAGCTTTTCAATTTTTAAATATAAAATGATTCCTTTTGTCCCCTACCTCAATTTTTACCATTAGGCATATAATGTGGATTTAAGTCAGTCACAGTCGAACTCATTAAAATGCCTTTTGGGGGTAGGACATAATCTAACCTTCACTGGGCAGTTGGAACTATGGTTTATCATAATGATCTCCAAAATTTGGAACTCATATACCACCACCAAAAAAGAAATGTTCCTGAGTATGGATTTCAACAATGCATATTAAATTATTTCAAAATTGTATATAGTTCATAGATGTTAGCTTATAAAACACATATAAGGTAAACATTTTTCAAGGATACAATGACTGAGTCAATACAGATGGAGGCTGGACTATTTGTCCTCTCCTCTGGGAACCATCTTGCACACCCCTCCAAGCACCTGCCCCTCAGAAAGATGACCTGCCTTTCAGGTGAAATGGCTGTGTGATCATGTGGTGCATTTCAGTCCCTATAGTTTTCTGGTTAACAAGGAGCAAATGGAACTCTGCGTTCAGCATAGGGACCTCATGTTTGTTGTCTGGGCTCAGCCTTGTCTGTCCTTTTAGATTCTTTTAATGGCCTCCTTACCTATCTCTCCTCTCATCCAGCTGACCTGCATCTGTAGCACAGGCTGGGGACAGAGCAAGGGCTTGGGCTTTCAGTGAATACCAGTGACAGAAGTACCTGAAAAGGTGGCTAGGAGCAGAAATTTGGAGAATCTATTGTGGCATATTTTCTGTGACTTGCAACAGCTTTTCTTAGGGCTTTTGGAGCCCATGGAGTGTGGGGCTAGTGGAGGACCCCTCACCTCCACTGCCTGAACAATGTGGACACACAGCCACAGGGCTAATTGACAGTCCTTATTACATCAAAGAGGGCACTTCCAGAAAATGAAAAAAAAAAAAAAAGCTTTTTTCTGTGCTTGAGAAATGCATACCTTCTCACAAGTGTCCCCTGGTTTGGATGCTGCTTGGAAGAAAGTGTGACAAGGAAGGATTTATATACTGTGTTTCCTTTGTAGAAAAGTATCTTAAGTGCTTCTGTGTCTCTTGCCTCTCCCATCTTCCAATTCATTCTCCACACAAATGGGAGAATTGCTTCCACAACCCAGAGTGTCCTTCCCATCTCAAACCCCTTCCAATGCTTGCCTTTGAAGGCTAGTGCCTACAATAGTTTTTTCTATTGCTTTTAAAGTATATTTTATTGATTATGTTATTACAGTTGTCCCAATTTTTCCCTCTTTGTTCCCCTCATCTGGTACCACCCTTCTCTTCAGCAGTTCTCCTCTTAGTTCACGTCCATGGGTCATGCATATGAATTCTTTGGCCACTCCATTTCCTATACTATTCTTAACATCACCTTATCTATTTTTTACCTACCAATTATAGTTTTTAATCCCTGCAACGTTTCCCCCACACTCCCCCTTCCTCCTCTCAGCTGATAACCTTCCAAATGATTTCTATACCTATGATTCTGTTCCTATTCTGGTTATTTGCTTAGTTATATTTTTTGGGTTTTTTAAAGATTCGATTGTTAATAGTTGTGAATTTGTTGCCTTTTTAATGTTCATAGTTTTGATGTTCTTCTTTTTCTTAAATAACTCTCTTTAACATTTCATGTAATAATGGCTTGGTGCTGATGAATTCCTTTAGCTTTGCCTTGTCTGGGAAGCACTTTATCAGCTCTTCCATTTTAAATGATAACTTTGCTGGATAGAGTAATCTAGGTTGTAGGTACTTGCTTTTCATCACTTTGTGTATTTCTTACTTGTCCCTCTTGTCTGCAAAGTTTCTCTTGAGAAATCAGCTGATAGTCTTATGGGAATTCCTTTGTAGGCAATTCTCTTCTTTCCTCTTGCTCCTTTTAAGATTCTCTCTTTATCTTTAACTTTGGCATTTTAATTAAGATATGTCTTGGTGTGGTCTTCTTTGGGTCCAACTGGTTTGGGACTCTCTGTGCTTCTTGGACATGTATGTCTATTTCCTTTGCCAAATTAGGGAAGTTTTCTTTAATTATTTTTTCAAATATGTTTTCTTTTTATTTATTTAAAAAAATTTTATTGTTATTGTATTACACCAATTACCTTTTTGCTCCCCTCTGTACCCCTCCCCACTCAAATATGTTTTCAATTTTTTGCTCTTCCTCTTCTCCTTCCAGCATCCCTATGATTCAGATGTTGGCACATTTGGAGATGTCCCAGAGTCTTCTTATACTATACTTAATTTTTTAAATTCTTATTTCTGTTCTGGTTGAATGTTTATTTCTTCCTTATGTTCCAAATTGTTTGAACAATTGGTTTGAATCCTGGTTCCTTCCTTTCACTGCTGGTGTCCTATAGATTTTTCTTTATTTCACTTAGTGTAGCCTTCATTTCTTCCTTTAGTTGTCATACTCAGTGAGTTCTTTCAGCATCCTAATCACCAGGGTTTTGAACTCTGCATTTGTTAGGTTGACTATCTCCATTTTGTTTAGTTATTTTTTTCTGGGGTTTCTGTTCTTTCATTTGGGCTATATTTCTTTGTCTTCTCAATTTGGCAGCCTCCCTGTGTTTGTTTCTATGTATTAGGTAGACCTGCTTTGATTCCATGTAAAAGGCACCTATAAATTGTGTGGGGTAGAGCCTTGGATAATTTGCCAGTGTGGCGCAACCTGCTTCACAATTTTGTGGCTCTTTATGGGGGGAGGGTTCAGAGAGGGGACTGTGCTACTGCCTGGTTTCTGGAAGTTTGCCTGGCATTTGCCCTGTTTCTCATCTCTTCACCTATTCCCTATGTGTGACTGGTGCCCTTCTGCCTGTTGCCCTGGTGTTGAATTCCATCATGGGTGGGTTTGCATATGTTTTAGGACTGTGTGGGAATACAGTGAATAGGTCTTCAGTGGTCAGGGGGAAAGGGGTTGGGGGGAGGGGGGAGGCAGAGGCAAGGAAGGGGAGTAGTTTAGACAAGAACCTAGTATAAAGGAACCATGGACATGGACAACAGGTGGGATTGACTTTGGGGGGAATGGGTGGGTGGGGAGGAGGACAGAGGGGAGCAAAAAGGGGATGGCTATAATACAGCAACAATAAAATTAAAAAAAAAAAAAAAAAAAAAGACTGTATGGGCCCTTTAAGTGAAGTTTTCTGAAAATCCAGTTGTTTCTTACATTGCACTAACCCCGACTGGTTTTTATAGTCAGAAGTTATGGACATTTATCTTTCTGGGACACGACACCTGGATTGTACTGTCTGGCTTGGGGCTGGGATCTCTTGTTACCAAGGTATCCCTCCAGATTTTCATCTACCATACATGAATGTGGAACTGCCCATGCCTATTCAACCACCCCCACCTCTCTGTGCCACACCACATTACTTACCTCTCTGCCCTTTCTTTATGCCTCCACCCCTCCTACCCATCTGGATGAATGTGGCTTTAAATCCTTGGTTGTCAGACTTTCATACAGTTTGATTTTCTGACAGTGCTGGGTGTTATTTTTTTAAATTTTATTTATTATTTCCAGGGAGAGAGGCAGAGAGGGAGAGACACATCAATGTATGGTTGCCTTTCACCTGCCTCCAGCCACGGACCTTGCTGGAAACCTGGCTTGCAACCTGGTTATGTGCCCTCGCTGGGAATTGAACCAGCGACCTTTGGGTTCGCAGGTCAGCGCCTTATCCACTGTGCTACCAGCCAGGGTGCTTGGGTGTTATTTTTTTGAGATTAACTTTTAATTTTTGTTATGCAATGAGACAAAGCATATCTACCTATGTTTCTATCTTGACTGTAGTGCACACATTCTTTAGTGATGCCATCAATACTCTCACAGACATTGTGCCAGCTTTATCTCTTGCCCTCTTTCCCTGTGGAATTTGAGTTGTCTACTTGCTGTTCTGTCTAATTTGTATGTGTGGTCAAATTAACCCTTTCTCTAGCATGTCCTTGGTTTCTCTACTATACTTGATGAAGGAGCATTGTCTCTTTAAGATTCAATGAAAATATTTCTTCTTCTGCAAAACCTTCACTACATTCCTAACTTGAATCCCTGATATTCTAGTTAGCAATGTTTTCCTTTGGGTCCCATAGTACTGCCTATATTTCCATGGTCACTCAAGTAAAAGTACCATGAATAGTGCAGTTGGTTGTATTTCTGTATTCCCTCATGTTGCTAACACATAGCTGTGGCCCTTGTATATGATAGGTGCTCAATAAATACTTGTTGGATTGAAGTGAATGAAACACTGTGATTTCTTTTTATGCTTCATTAACCACACAAATGTGGACCTTGTTGTATGGTTAGTGTGTCATGGGACACAGGCCTGCAGATCTTAAGGCTCTGCAAAGGATTGAGTTTTAATAACAGCTCTATAGATGGCTGTCATCCCTTGGTGATAGGAGGATGTTCTGGGAACCACCTAACATGCTCAGTAATGGTCTTTCTTCAGGATCAGGAATCCTATAACAAAATTTTCTTCCTGTCAGGCACATTTCTAACATGTGATCCCAACTCTTCTCTCTTCCTGACCTTGCTATTATTTTCCCTGCTCCACACTAATGTGTGCACGGAATTCCCCTCATCAGAGAGGTCTGATGAGAAGAGTTGAGAAGAAAGTTTCAGGAAGCCCTGAGGCAGGCACTTAGGAAAGCTGTTATTGTGGCGGGTGCCTAGTTTTAATAGAATTCCATTTTATAAGGAGTGAGTCCTGTGAAGGTAAGATTGTGGTCACTTTCATTTCCCAAGGAACTTCCAGTCCTTAAACTATGTCTTGCATGCAGTTGGCACTTAATAAATATTGAATGTGTGACTCTATTGTCAGTGGAATTTCAGATTACCTATTTCTCATTTTCTGTAGAAAGGAAACCAGGCAGACTATGGCTTACAAGCATCTAGTTTATAAATAGTTACTTGAGGATAGAAGAGATGTAGGGACCAGAGTAGTTCCTGATCATTTTACATATAAGGCCCCATTTTTTATAAAAAGTGTCAGAGAGTCTCACATAATAGCAATTGTATTTGTAAGTGCCTTTTGATTGAAAAACTACCTTATGACAAAAGCTCCTGTGACTTAGTTAACATTTTCAAGTGAATTGGTTACAGAGCAGGTTATATATATGTATATTTGGAAAGAGCAGCATGTCTGTGACATGGTGATATTTTCTTTATGAAGTTTACTGACTGTGCAGACCCCTGTTTTTCTATCCCGAGCCTTGCTGCACCCAGGAAACCTAGTGAATTTGTAAGTTGGGTATGAGGACCATCAGCTCCTTGCCTGTGCCCCCCACTTCTGCCCCTTGCAACCTTCTGCACTCCTGAACTCCTGGGACTGTTTTGCCTTTTTGGTCCTTCACTTCCCCTCCTCAGCCTCTCCTCTTCTTGGAATACATTGTTGGTCCCACAGAGCCTGCTCTTCTCTTCAACATGGCTTATTTTGTGGAGAGCTTCCTGTGGCTCTTAAGAATACCCTCTCCCCAGTTCTTCCTATTAATGCTATTGGGAGCCTGATTCAGAATTAAGATGTGCTCTTTAATCACTTTGTTACTCAATCACACTTCCACTCATGCACCCGTGAGCTTGCTCTATCACTCACACACTCACTCTTCACTTCACTCACACCGTCCTGATTCCATTCCCTCACTCTTTCATTCACTTGCACACTCAATTGCACATTCTCTTCATTCACTCACTTGCACACTTCCATTTACTCATTCACATACTCACCCACCAGTCTTCCATTCACTCACATAGTCGGTATTCCATTCACTCATACACTCAATCATTCTTCCATTTACTTACTTGCACACCCATTCATCTACTCATTCTTCCATTCACTTACTTATACCCTCACTCATCTGTTCACTTGCACATTCATGGCTACTTGCTTTCACAAAGTCCACAAGCATTGTTGATATCACCTCTTATGAACATGTGCTGGACATACGGATGATCCCCATTATTTGCAGATTGCATATTTGCCATTTTGTCTACTTGCTAACATTTGCTGGTAACCCTAAAGTCATTCTTTGTGGCACTTTTGTGGTCATGTGCAGAGAAACAAAAAAATGAGTTGCCTGGTGGGTACCCACCTAGCTGGAGTCCAGCAAGATGAACTCTTGCCTTCTTGTTCCAACGCTCACTATAAGCAGGTGTCCTTTTCAGGATCCAGTTAGTGCTATGTTTTTCACATTTTTTGTTTCTGTTGCTGATTTTGTGGTTTAAAATGCCTCCAAGCATTGTGCTGAAACTAATGTGTAAGGTTCCTCAGAGCAAGGAGGCTGTGATGTGTCTTATGGAACAAATACATGTGTCAGACAAGCTTTGTTCAGGCACATTTCAGTGCTATTGGCTGTGTCTTTATTGTTAACAAATCAACAACATTAATTTAAACAAAAACACATATAAACCATGGTTATATATTGGTTATTGGACAAAAATGTTATGGTGAGAGGCTGGCAGGAACCTAACACTGTACTTCCCTCAGGAGCAGTGGTTCAGCATTCACTAATTCAATGTTTATAGAGACTCTGTTGAACAGAAGTACTGTGATAATGGGAATTGACTGTACCTACAAATGCAAATTGTACCTCCTCATGTGGGTGATCCTAGAACTGATTCAAGAACTTGTAACATTTTTGGGGAGTCAGATATGCAAACCAAGATATGGCATGATAAATATTATAATAGGATTATTCTATACAGAAAGTGGCTTGGAGGAGGAAGCTTAGTTCTAAGGGTGGAAGAGAATGTCAGATTATTCACAGAGGAGATGTGGAAAAATAGGTAGGTATTCTCAGGAGAAAAGGCAGCTTTGCTGCAGGGTTTGGAAACACAGGCTGCTATATGTCTCCTGAATCTGTTTTCTTTATTTCCAACCCCCTGCCGTGGTCCTGTCTCTGCTTCTGTTTCTCCCAGCTGCTGCTGGAGGCTACACTGCTGACATTGTGAGGGTCCACCCTTGTCATTAGCATTTGCCATCAGGAATGGTGCTGCTAAGTTGCTGTGTCCTGGCCTGGGAGGTGCCCTTGAGCTGCAGTGGAACCAAGGAGAAGTAACTGCCCTGGGGGCAGCTTCTGCAGTGGTCTGGCCACCTCATCCCCACATCCTACAGTGCCAGAGACCAACTTATACTTGTACAAAGACATCATCTTGCATCAGTCGATCTACCTGGTGGCCTCAGCAGATTCCTGACAGCAGTGCTGAGAAAAACATCTATATTCCTGACACACCTGCTACAGAGGGCTCCCTGAAGGACTACAGGGTTTACAGCATTAAGTAGGAGAGATGGCCACAGAACTGTCTTCCTTCACCCTCTCTATGAATCCTTCAAATCCTGACATAAGTTGATCCCCTCCTTTCTTAATCTCCTTTTTTGTGCTGCTGTAGTTCTTCACTGAAATCTCCAATGTGATTTGCCTTTCCTTTGTGATGAAGTACTCCAAGCTCAAAGCAGTATTCCAAGAACAGACTTGCCAAGGTCATGCCAAAGACACCCCTGTGCCTGCAGGGCATCCTGTGTTTGTTTTATTGTAGCATGGAGAGATTTTTGCCTCTTGAGCTGCCACCTTGTACTGTACATTCTCACATAATTACTATTAACTTTTGCCTCTAGGTTTTTTTCTATTCTCCTGGTCTTGTCCTTCCCTTCCCTCCTTTCTTCCTCTACTGTCTCCCCCCACTTTCCATGTTAATTGCTATGTTTCAAATTGTTTTCTCTTGGCTTGTATTTTTTTCTCTTTATCCTTCAAGTTGATTTTTAGTTTGCTCTACTTTGATGCAGTAGTCAAGTCTATATTTGCATTCAATTTGTGTTCAGCCAGTTAGAGTTAAACTGTGAGTGGTGGGAACACAAGGGTCAAAATCCTAGCTCTGTCACCCACTAATTGTGTAAGCTCGGGCAGTCTACTCAAACTTGCTGAGCTATGACAAGGAGACAGGGCCGATGAAGCCACATTGCAGCATTGCTGTAAGGACAGAGGTGATGGTATCTATAAGGTGACTAGCACAGAGCTTAGCTCACTGTGGCTGCTCAGTACCAGCTTTCCCCTCCGTGTCCCTCCTGGGCAACCATGGCAATGATGGGAAAGTTGTCCTGTGCAACCTCTGAGGCTCCTTCCTGGGTGGGAGAGGCATGGAAATTATGTTTCTTGCCAGTTTGAATTCTAAGATAAAGGTTTATGACATAGTTACAAAAATAAACAAAAAACTTTTTAGGCCAGCAAAAGGCAATTCTTAAATTATATTTTATTTATTTATTAAAAAAAAAAAAAAACACATTTATTATTTTTAGAGAGGGGGAAGGGAGAGAGGCAGAGAGGGATAGAGACATCAATATAGGGTTGCCTTTCACCTGCCTCCAGCTATGGACCTGGCTGGAGACCTGGCTTGCAACCTGGGTATGTGCCCTGGCTGGGAATCAAACCAGCAACCTTTGGGTCCTCAGGCCAGCGCCTTATCTACTGAGCCATCAGCCAGGGCTTAAATTATATTTTAAAGTGTTAACCATAAAGTCTTGTTTATCAATATTCACTTTATTTATTTATTTTAGATTACATTTATTACAGTGACATTGATTAATAACATTATATAAATTCAGATATACAATTCTATAATACATCTTCTGTATATTGCATTGTGTGACACTGACACAAGTCTAGTCTTCTTCTGTCACCATATATTGGACTCCTTTACCCTTTATTATCTACCCCCAACCACTTTTCCTTCCAGTAATCACCATACTGTTGTTTGTATCTTTGAGTTTGCTTATTCATTTGTTGCTTTCTATTTAGTATCATACCTCTGAGTGAAATCTTATGGTTCTTGCCCTTTTTAGTTTGACTTATTCACTTAGCATGATATTCTTAAGACCCATCCATGTTGTCACAAATGGCAGTATTTTATCCTTTCTTATGGCTGAGTTATATTCCATTGTATACATGTACCACATCTTCTTTATTCAGTCATCTATTCATGGATACTTAGGCTGTGTTCATGTCTTGGCCAGATTAATTTTGTGTATTTTATTCTCCTATGCAGCTCAATATTATTTTATTCAGTTAAAGAAATATCTTTTTCTTGGATTTAATTTACTCTGTGATGATAATGATCATGATTCTTATTATTAATGTTCAAAGGTTAGTGAACTAACTTGCTAGGCTGTTATGGCACCTGAAATGACCCCATCAGCATATTTTAGGGTTAAGGCTGTTTTAAAAAAGGCCCATGTCAACATATGAGTTTTGTGTCTTGGAGGAGGGAATTATTAGTCAGTGCTATCAGCCTTGATTAGTATTGAAAGTGGGCTAGCACAGAGAGGGACCCTGAGAGAATTAGACACAGTCACTAGGTGTTGCATAGAAAAAGGGAGGGCACCCTTGTTACTTTCTAAGAGAGCAGGGTTATTTACATATCACACACTGGGGGTTGGTAGAAAGTGTTCGGTTCCAGACAAATCTGTGCTGACACAAATTCAGTTGGAACTAGGAGTTGGGGATCCACAGAGTAGGGAGGATATTAGAGACAAACTTCATCTACCTCTGATTTTATTAGGATTTCTCTATAGATATTGGGCAGATGGGGGTGCAGAGAGGCCTTGAGCATTGGCTGAGGGTGTTTGAAAAGCTCAAGAGTTCTAGTATGATTTTTCTTTGGAGTTGCATTTTATATGCCTTGTATATACTCCCAGCTTTCCCCTCAGGTTTGAGAGCTCTGTGACATTGCTAACTTTTTGCTTTCTTAAAGGATTTTGTGTTTCTTTCAAGCAAGTTATTATAGGGCAGCATGAGGTAGGGTTTATTGTTAGGCGCACATTTATTAAAGCACCATGTAGGTAGAGTACAATGACTGGTCCCAAATGCAAAGAAGTAGGCAAGCCACCTCCCAGGGCAGGATGGCCCTAATGTTTTCCCAGAGAGAAAAGAGAAGGGGCACTTTGTGCCAAAGTGGTATCTTCTTCCCTGTCCTTTGTTCCCTGAAGTAGCAACCTCATTCCCTTGGCTGCATTTCTGATTGGCTGCCCTGCTGCCCTGCAGTAGGTAACTGATACAGCACGTTTTATTTGAGTCTCTTTCCCTGTTTACCAAATCCACTGCAGTTTCTTTTTCTGTTTCCTATTCATTGTGTCCTAGAGTTGTTGTGTGTGGTCCTTCTTTCCATATTTTGATGTTCTAAAACCAAAGCACTAGAATCTTAGACGGAAAGAAACCTTAGATATTTCTTGGTCCAAGACCCTCATTTTCCAGAGATGGGAATTAAGTCCCAGGATTGTTAATCAGCTCACCCCCAGTGACTAGGCTGTATGTGTGTATGTTTGTGGAAGGTTGGTATTCCTTTATCTAAGAAAATTCTGGGAATTGTTGAGGTCTTTAAAAACTACCTTAGGGT